>PVHY01032001.1:0-12201 GCA_004024945.1 Uropsilus gracilis | reverse complement strand
CCGGATATTCAATTCTGATCCATTGGTCTGTTTGTCTGTTTTTGTACCAGTACCATGCTGTTTTAAGTATTATGGCTTTGTAGTACAGTTTGAAGTCTGGAATAGTAATACCTCCATTCTCTCTTCTGTTTGTCAATAGGGTTTTGGCTATTCGGGGTCTTTTGTTGTTCCATATGAATTTCAATAATTTTTGTTTTATCTCTTTAAAATATATCATTGGGATCTTTATTGGAATTGCATTGAATCTATAGATGGCCTTTGGTAGTATAGCCATTTTGATGATGTTGATTTTTCCGATCCACGTACAGGGAATAAAACAAATTCTTATTCTAACTTCTTTTCATTAAAGAAAACATTCTAGTCTTGTTTCATGAAACCAATATCCTTTTCACTGTACCACCATCCCTTATACATCCTTGCCCCTTTCTGACACCTTTTTTAAAACCTTAGAGCCATCAAGAGATTAGTGATGATTACTACTTAATATTAAGGTGTTTTAAACCATCAAATTATATAGTATGCAACACTCTAGTACCATCATTCTAGCTTGTGTTTCTACACACATTCTTTCAAACTCCCCACATTTTGTTAAAATGATTGCCTTTCATCCTTTTTTATGGCTGCACAGTATTCCACCATAAGGCTATACCACATTTCCTTGATCCAGTGATCTGTGGATGAGTATTTAAACTGCTTCCATGTTCTAGTGATTGTAAACAATGCTTCTATGAATTTAGTGGAATGCACAGATTATGTGTAGATAGTTCTATATTCTTTGGATATATGCCTAAGAATAGGTTGGTTCCATCACTTGGCAATTGTAGGAGATGCACTATGTACATAGGGATACTTACTTACATCTTTTTGTATTAGATTATTCTTATTTTTAGGATAACTACTTAAGAAAGGTATTGCTGAATCATACAGAATTTTCATTTTAATTTGCTTAAAAAGTTTCCCTGCATTTCCCAAGGATTCTACATTTCCACCAACAGTGGTTGAGAGCTCATTTTCACCAGAGACTTGCCAACATTTGCTGATTTAATTCCTCTTAGTATTTGCTATTACACAAGGGTGAGCTCATTGATTTGCATTTCCCCTATAATAAGAAATATTGAGCATTTTTTTCATATTTGTAGGTCTTCTAAATGTCCTTTTTCAAAAATTACCTGAGGAATTTTGTCCACTTTTAATTGTGTTGTTAGACTAGACAAGAACTTTATGTACTTTAGAAATCAGCCCCTTGTCAGATATGCGACATACAAATATGTTTTTCCATTCTGTAGTTTACCGTCTTGTTTTTGTTGTGATTTTTCTTTTGAGTACAAAATCTTTCGAGTTTGATATAGTACCAATTGTCTATTTTTGTTTCTATTTACCACTTGAGCTTCTAAATACAACTTTTGTGGTAGATGTCTTGTAGAATATCCCAGGTCACCTTTCAAGTTTATATAGTCTCAGTCCTTGTATCCAGATCTTTACTCCATTTGAATTAATTTTGTATATGGAATGACATTTCCATACAGTTTCATTTTTTTCACATTGTGATTTTCCATGTTTTTCAGCACTACTAATTAAATAAAATACCTTTTCCCCCCATTTTATGGTTATAGCTCCATTGTCTAAGGTTAAATATCCATACTTGTATTAGTCAATCTCCAGGTTTTCTGTTTTGTTCTATTGGTCAATTCTGGCCATTTCTCTTTTGTTCCAGTGCCATATAAACTTGATTGTTGTTGCTGTATAATATAGTAAAAGTCAGAAAATGTGTTAGCTTTTTTTTCTTCTTTTCTCTCACAATTGCTTTAGCTGTTTTGAGTCATTTATGGTTCCATATATATTTTGTAACTTTTCTACTATTTTGAGAGAGTGACTGTATCTTTATGTTCTGTGAAGCCTGATAGACCAGCGGTTTCTCTGATTGATCATGGGTATCTAATATCACTGTCAGTGAATATTAAGTTGGGTAAAATTAGGTTATATTATCAGTGAAGTACACAAGCTATTTTTATTTACTGAAGCTATTCTTTTCATTATGATAGTAAATATATTGTTTTTACTAAAAAGGAGCTAGAGCAATTCAGAAAATAGAAGATTTTAAATCTATTGCCCAGAAGCAACCAATTTCAATATATGCAACATTATCTTCTATTAAGGTTTGGCCATTTTTTCCTTAATTCTGACCATATGGTATACACAGAGGTTTCACAGACTGACTTAAATGGCTTTATGATTATCAGGAACAATAAATGTTGCAATGATGTCATCAGAAAAGGAAAATAACAAAAGCATTTAAGCGGGTGTAGAGGAACTATAAATGCATGCATGACTGGTGCGAATGTAAGGAGTCACTTTGGATAATATGTTCTTATTATCATATCACAAGCCATATGAACCAGCCACTTCATGGCTGCTATTTACCCAAGAGAAAAAGAAACAAACAATATAAAGTTCTTACAAATACTTGTGCACTGATGTTCCTAATGACATTTTCATAACAGTGAAAAAGTGAAAATAGTCCAAATGCCCATCAAGTGGTAAATAACTAAACAAAATGTGGTTTAGCCACACGAAACAGAAAACCAGTCATCTTTTGAAAATAATGAAGTACTGATATATGGTATAAAGTACAGGATCTTTTAAATCATTACATTTAGTAAAAGAAGCTATAACAAACACCTCCATATTGCCACGTTTATGAAATTTCTGGAAAAAGCCAAACAATGGGGGAAAAAAGTGAATTGGTGGGTCTCTGGGAATCAAGTGGAAAAGAGGTTAATTTCAATCAGGTCAGAATAATCTTTTGAGGGTTATGATTGCATGTGGTTTACATTTATAGAAACCATTGTATTATACGTAAAATAAGAGTTTTGGGCATCATGTAAATATCTCAATACTTTAAGGCGGTAGAATAACGAAGTCTCTAAGACTAAATCCCTAAAATTTTCTTTTCATTACCAAATGGCAGTATTTACTTATTGTGAAATTTTCCATTTAACTTTGAATTGGCTAAAGTATGGAGTCAATGTATAATGAGATTTCTATAAGAACTACACTAGATAGCCAATGGAAACTGCCTGAAAGGCTCTACAGATATTACTCAATGCATGAGCTTTTGTTCACTCAGAGAAAATAATTTGAACCAGCAAAACACTCTAGAGAACACTCACAAATGATTTTACTGACCATCTTATTCCCATGGTCTTGCAGAGAACCTGACACATAGTAGGCTTTTATGCAATGTGTTGAACCAAAATAAAAAAGAACACACGTATGAACATACTATGTTTACTGAGATGAATGCACTTTTATAACATTTAAAATATCACTTTAATTATAAAAATACTTTAATAAAGATCAAATCAGTACACTTTTTGAGAGTAAATGATTATATTTTCAAATTGTGTTTGGCTTCATGTTATCAAATATTAACTTTAGATATTGCTCTCCAAATGGTTATTGAATAATTAAACATGGAAAATCAAAATCTTGAAATCACAAAATCTCAGAGTTGGCAATAATTTTAAATATCCTTTGTTCCATAGGATTTATCTGACCATCATATATTTAAGGCCTTGATTGGGAAGACTATTAATTCCAATTTCAGAATCCACCACAAAATAAGATTGTAGTCAATCTGTTAAGATGTGCAGCTTCATCAAAATTCAGCAAGCACCATCATGCTTAAATTTAAAGCGTTGATGAAGAAGTTTGTAAAGAGAAAAGAACAAGAAATTACTAAAATCGCTTGTTAAATGCCCTGCCCTGTGTATCAGGTACTTTTCAATAAGAAAATAAACCAAAGCCTTGAGGAAAAGTCAAAACAAGCTAAGCACCAAACTGAAGCACACAACTTTGAGCAGGAGGGAAAGGGGGGGGGGAAGGGAGGGGAGAGTGGGAGGGGGGAAATCCTTGAGATTACAATGTGGTGAAATTTACATATAAATAAAAAAATAAATTAAAAATAATAAAATATAAAAAAATAAATAATATTTGAGACAAAAAAAAAGAAGGACTTCAACTTCCTTTGGTGGGGAGGTCTTGCTTCATTTCATAAGCAGCTACTTCTTGCCTAGGTTCTGACCTGATGAGTCTCCTGTTGTGGGAATGCATGGTCCTTCCTACCCCATCTGTCTAACTCATTCTCGGAACTTGCCCATTCTGTGAAAGAAAGACAGGCGTTGCGTTTATAGCTATTCAGAAGGAGATGGCAATTTGGGGATTATACATGCAAAGATTTCATGAGAGGAAACATCTGTGAGGGGAAAGGGAAAGGATGCTGGAGGCTGGCAGAATGCTCTTTCGATTGAAGAAGAGAGAAGGAAATTTGGTAGAATATCCTAGGTTAAGGGTCCTCCCACAGCTTTCCATAGTGGCTGGACCAATTTGCATTCCCATCAGTGTGCATTCCCCCATCCATGCCAGTTTTTATTGTTGCCCATTTTTTTTTATTAAATCATTTATTTATTTATATATTTCACATCATTTTAATCCCTGGGGGTCACCCAACACCTCCTCTCACTGACCGCTCCAGCTGGTTCCCACCCTCCCTCCTGTTGTGAACTTTCTTTTGGTTGTACGTATATTAGTTAAACCATTTGGTTTCTGTCTTTTTCTTTCTGACTTGTTTCTGCTAATATGGTTTCTTCTAGGTTCATCCATGTTTCCATAAATTCATCAAATTTGTCATTTTTAATTTGATGCATAATATTCCATTGTGTATCTAGACCACATCCTTTTAACCCATTCGTCTGTTTTGGGACATTAGGGTTGTTTCCATGTCCTTTCAATTATAAATAGTGCTGCAGTAAATATCCGGGCACAGGTGTTCCTTTGTACCCACATTGAGGTCTCCTTTGGGTAGATGATAAGGAGAGCGATTGCTGGGTCAAATGGTAGTTCCATTTTCATTAGCTTGAGGATCCTCCACACAGCTTTCCATAGTGGCTGGACCAGTTTACATTCCCGCCAACAGTGCAAGAGTGTTCGCTTGTTTTTTAACAGGGGCCATTCTTACTTGTGTAATAAATTATCTCAGTGCAGTTTTGATTTGCTTTTCCTTGATTATTAGTGATAATGAGCATTTTTTCACATGCCTGTTGGTCATTTGTATTTTGTCTCTCAAGAAGCATCCTTTTAGCTCTTTGTCCCATTTTTTTTGACTGGGATTTTTGCTTTGTTTTTGTTAAGTTGTGAATTCTTTGTGGATCTTTGTTATCAGACCCTTATCATGTGTATGGAGGGCAAAATTTTTTTCCCATTTGGTTGAATTTCTTTTCATTTTATTTATTGTCTCTTTTGCTGTACAGACGCTTTATAGTTTGATGTAATCCCAGCTGTTTATATTTTCCTTCGTTATTTTTAGCCTCTGTAGATGTGTCCTGAAATGGGTTTTTAAGACAAACTTAATGTCATTTGCAGCAACATGGATGGCGATAGAAGGAATCATGTTCATGAGCCAGAAAGAAAGAAAAACTGGGTGGTCTCACTTATATGAAGGAGAGAGGGAACTAAAACAAACAAACAATGGAGAAAAATTTAAAACTGTCAACAGAATTGAAGCATAGAGCAAGAGAGAGGGAGGAGGGTAAAATCGGGGGAGGTTAGGACACAAAAGATTAAGATGGCCCAGGGGTGATAAGGTGGTGGGAGAACCTCAGGGTAGGCAATGATGTGTGTGTGTGTATGCAATCAATTATAAAAAATGCAAGTAAAATAAAATAAAGCCATGTTCCTCAGGAAAGAGCAGCCTTATTTACACTGGTTTTCCTAATGCTGATCTTAGTCTTGCGACATAATAAATGTTTATTAAATTTAAAAAAAACCCGAGATTACTCTGTGACTGAGGACGTTTCCGAAGCCCATGTTAGGGTTTAGCTGATCATCAGAGAACCCTTTCCAGAATGAATGGGATTGATCTCCCAGCCTGGCAGTAGGGTCTTGTATCCAGCGATGCTGGAACACAGCTGACTCTCACGGCTTGCCCGTATGACTGCAGGTTTCTAAACGACAACGTGTTGGTCACTAACTTGTCCTAGTCAAGTATAGGACACTCAGTCGTATGAATTTGCTGGCAGAATATTCAGTGTAATCACACAGGAAGAACCAGAGAGTTTCTTTTCAGAAACCAGAACATCAGGACTGACAAAAATGTGCGCCTGGCCTCTTTAACAATCGTGACAGTTATTTTGTGCATTTGCTGTGCTTAGGTTATTGACACCACAGATTATTCTACTCTTCTGAGAAGACGTCGTCATCACTTTGGAAGAGAAAATATTCACTCTCATCTCCTTACCCTCTTCACAGAAAATGTATTCATTGTGCTAAGTTCTCCCATCATTTGCACAGACTGGCTCAAATTTCCCAGTACAATACTTTGGTCCAAATCTGTGGATAAGGCAGTTTGGCTGTAAAATATTGAAAGACCAGATGAAATTTATTAGAGAGTAGAGACTACACTCTGATTTAATTCTACCATCAAAATGCTATGCACCAAAATAGAGCAAATGGGATAAATATACATTATAATATGTTTTTTAATAGACCCTGATGTAACCACAGCCTACTTAAAACCTAAACAAGTAATAATAATTCTGAGTCATGATATTTATTTAAAAATTTTCTGCAATTATCACTCTGAAAACAATGTTTTCTATTTTTACTCCCTGTATAGCTCAGTATTTTCACTACACACAACACACACACACGTCTTTCCTTTTCTATGATCCCTATTTTGAGATATAATAGGTCTGCAAATTTTTTCTTTTTTAACCTCTGTGTAATATTCCACTATCTAAACACAGGACAATCTGTTTTCTATAATGGATAATTAGATCGCTTCTTTTCTTCTTTTGTTTTGCTAGAATGGATAGTGGAAACTTAAACGGAACCTTTAATCTCCTATAGATGTTTTTATGTGGTAAGGTTGATGCTCATGTTTTTAGGAAATAGGAAATGCACATTTCATCTTGTCAAGATAACAGCAAATGATGTTCTTAAAACTGGAAGGATGTAATTTCTTGAACTTAGTGGAATGATGACACTTATTTTTACTTTTTGAAAACTTATTCTGTTTATCATTTGTTGGTAAATTTTGTTAAAATTAGCCATGTGGAAATGAACTTTTTAAATTTCCTAATGCTTCAACATTATCTTACTTTCTTATTATATTCAATGACATCTACCAAAAAAAAATTCAAATCTTTTTCAAAAGGCAAACAAAAGAAGTACAGTCTGGTATTAAGTGATCATATCTCCTAGTAACAGAAATAATTGAATTTTCCCAAATAGCAAAAATACAAGCAATGTAATAGACCTCTGCAGCAGCAGGAAAACACTAAATTCACAAAATGGAGTAAAACTGAGAAATAATTTTTACATCCCAAATTGATTTTACTCATGAGAAATGATCTCATGCATTATTTATCGATTTATTTCCAATGCCTTGCTGTAGAGACACCATTGTTTTTTCATCTATTATAGTTAAAATTCTAGTTAAAGAAAACAAAGCCTGGCATAACACATTTAAATATGAAGAAATGAATCAGTTCTTTATAAATAGTTATTTGCTCTAATAGTACATCTCTACATACTAGCTTATAAGTTCCCTTTTTTCTGAAATTCATGAACCATCATTAGCCTGAAGGGAAAAGTTATCAAGTTATCAACAAGCTTCTTCCTTGAAATAGGTGAGTCAGAGTTGGCAAACACCACATTAGATTCTAAAGGAACATCAAATCTAGAAGAGATCATTTCTCTTCACACTCCACACTTCACAACAATGGCATCTGAGCTGACACCCCTTGCCTCCATAAAACCCATTTCATCAAAGTTCTTGAGTTATAGAAAAATAAAGAGTGGTCCATTCTAGCCCACCAACCTGTCTCCAGTTCTCTGTGGTGGCAATGAGGAAATACAACCCACTGCTGTCATGTTAAAGGTCATCTGTAACATCCATTTTTTTTTTTTTTTTACCAGTTTAAGGACTTCAAGCTCAGTAAAAGCTGTCACCAGAATGGTTTCTTTATTTTCTAGGATACATAAACTGATTCGCCAAGGACTGGAAAATTTACTTACCAGAGCATAGAAGAAATGCAAAGAAAATGATGAAACGATCTTTGTTATACAATGATAAGAAAGACACTTGATCAAGTCTGTGAATGAAACCTTAGGAATGGTTACAACTCAAAGTCCTGTTTGCATGTGCAAAGGGGTGGTTTGCCTCCTCAAGACTTCAGATAAAGTCTTAATGGAAAGTAACCACAGTGAAAGTACTTTCAGAGTGGTCCTCACAGCAATGCTACACCAGAACAGCCCCACACTTCACCCCCGACAATCCCCGCCACCCAGACCTACCCCACGGAAATGATGGGCAAAGAGAGCAACAGCTCTTGAACTTGTGACTACCTGTGTCACCTTCCCTCCTCCATCTTTCCATTCTTCCAAGTTGCTTTATTGATACAGGAATGAGGAGAGGAAAGGGGCAAAGACAGAAGTGCCAGAGCAGAGAAGGTTCAGTTATTCTGCGTCCTCCCTGGGGGGGTCACCCAGGCCATGAGCCACTTCCCAGATGCATCTTAGGAGATCTTCGCTTAGTAGATCTTTGCTCAGAGGCTGGGAACAGCTTGAGCTGATGAACTCAACATGATGGGGAAGGGAGAGGGTAATAAAATTTACTGTAGATTCTCAGAGATTTGTGAAAGCTTCCAAATAGTTCAGTGGGAAATGAGCAAGAGAACTTAAGTAAGATGAGTTCTGTGACCTGTAACTGGATATAAACTAGATCTGCTGTAGCTTTGCAAGCTCGATGTGAATTAGGTCAAGCAGAAATCTTTCTTTCTTAATTAAACTTTACAAAAGATGTTGAGACTCTCATAGATTTAGAATTTAAGACAGAATAGAGAAATCTAATGGAGCCATTTTCCCGGATGGTTGCATCTTATAGGAATTTTGGACAGTGTAGCAACAAGGTCTTCATATTCACCTGAGGGTTTTAATGAAAGCTCAGCCTCAATGCCAAGCTGTTACGATGTTCAAGATTCATACACAAAGCAACCACTGAAAGAAGCACGTTTTGATGGTTACAGAAAGAGTAAGTGCCACCCCTATGATGGCTCTGACTCAAAAGATTGGTAACAGCAAGTACTGGGGGAAAATGTACTGGCCCACCCACACGTTGCTGGTGGGAATGGACAAGGTCCAGGCACTTTGAAAAGTAGTTTGACATTTTCTTATCAAATCAGCATATATGATCTACTCGTTCCTAGGTGGTGAGATAACATAAGCCCATAGGTTTGTTCAATAATGTTCAGAGCAATATTAGATACAATAGTCACATGGTGGGAACAAACCAAATGTCTGTCACGTGGTAGTAAATTTTAAAATGTGGTTTATGAATACAAAATGGAATTCTAGTCATCCCTAAAAATAATGAAGTACTGTTGCAGTCGTAATGTGAGTCACAGAAGCAGGCTGAACAGAAAAGCATATGTAAAAGAGTATGTATTATTTTGTTTGATTTATATGAAATGTCCAGAGAAGACAAACAAATAGGGATTGAATCTAGATTCATCTTGCAGTGGGAAAGTAATTGACAGACAACAGGCATATGAGATTTTGTAGGCTGATATAAATGTACTAAATTTGATTATATTAATTAGTGCATGTTTACATGCATGTCTTTCAAAAATTAGGAATTCATTCCCTATAAGTGGTAGACACCAAGGTAGGTAAATATCCTAGTAAAGCTATGATTAAATTAAAAAATAAACTACTATTTTTTATTAGAAGCTATTAATTGTTACTGAATGGAAGACCTAAAATATTGTTCAATTCCTGTGTCTTTACCTCTGTGATGGCTAAAATACAGACTATGGTATAGAACATTCTTATAAGAACTAAACAAGGTCATGTGTTCCCTCCTCCATTGTACTACCTGCAGAAAATCCTTTGGAGGATCATCAAGCCTAAGAAGCAAGAGCTGACCTATCAAACACAGAGGCCATGAACGCTTGACTCCCAACATGAATTGTAGTGAAGTTCACACTGCCTGCCAGCCTGACAAGCAAGAGCTGGCAGTCCTAGCAGTTGGTGTGTATAATAATATGTATGTTACTGGGATACAATATTAATTATACATAATGATATATAATCACCTTAGCACAGTAAGTTGGTATCATAATGGTACATAACAATAATGAGCTTTATAATATATAATAGTGTGGCATATAAAAATTCGTAATAATGTGTTGTCTATATACTATTTTCTAATGATCTTACATATGATAAATAATAATTTACTCTTCTTTACTTGCATGCAATACACAAAACTGCCCATTATAAAATATAGATTTCTATAAAATATATTTTAGCATATACATTCAATGTTTTGCATATATCAACAATTTATTATCCCTATTACGAATATAATACATCTTTGCCATTAAAATGCATAACTTATATAAACTATCATTTACAAAATACTGATAAATTCAAAAGCTATGCTCATATAAACATGTAATTTACTATGCATGTTCAGTTTGTTGCAGGTGTCAATTTATTCATTTTTATTGCTGAGATGGTGTTTGCTGAGGTAAAAATGGTAATGTGGTGTGGACGGTTTTCAGTGAAATAAATATTCCAAATTCTTCCCAAAGTGTTCATGAAGACTAGACCTGTCTAACTGGATGTGGGATGAGTGACCTTGAATAATTGGACATGAGACTCAATATCCTAAAGCCACAAGGACTTAGTGTTGGAAAAATTTTGAGAGAGAGGAGACTAGATTTTCTTAGTGGTTCTTCAGAAAGAAATACCAGAGGGAGGGTAAGTGCGCAAAGATTTTGTGAGAGGAAATGAGGGTGGAAGGAAAGTGGGCTGAGTTTTCAGACTGACAACTCCTTCATATACGTTGCTCATCTACCATTAGCAATTCATAATTTAGTTACCTTAATCGAGTTATACATTTGACAATAAAACACAAATGTATAGTGAGAGCGCAAATATAAAATTACTTTTAGAAACAAAAACTTCAAGAAATGGAATAAATATCATCCTCAAATTTCTTCAGAGATCTTAAAAGTTATTTTCTATAGTTGTGTGCAGTAATACAGATTTTGCTATCATTTGGGAGGGGTTATCTATGCCTTATAAAAGAAAATATGTACTCTGTGTACTTACAACCCATCAGGGCAGAAAGAACATTCAGTGTTAAAAGGTTTTCCGTTGGTTGCTCAGACTGGATGAAATCTTTCACTACAAATGAATATAGGGTCTTAATACAGAACCAGTTTGGCTGTTCAACATGGAAAAACAGTTTAAAAGTTATCAAGGAATGGACTTTGAATATCAATGTTTGTAATAAGACTGGTTTTCACACATCGAAATTGGACATAGAATTTATATAGAGGTTTACACATTCACACAATAATACCGATAAACATATCAATTATTATTTTTTATACTATTTTATTTTGTTCTTTAGGTTACAACCTCTGTGTTATTATTTTTCCCCCTCCCTCCTCCCTCCGGTGCTCCCTCCATTCTCTCACACCCCACTCTTTGTTGTTTATCAGCTGTGCTGAGTCCATCAGTCTCTTTCCTACGTTGGTGTCTTTTTTCTGGGTGAGGGACTGTGTTGTTGGGTCCAGGCGAACCTTGCTGTTAGATCTGTCCATGTTTTCTTGCTGCAGGCCGTCCTCTCCAATCCAATCCCATCTCCATTGCTTTGCTGCTTTTCCTTATGGCTCTGGTGTCAGGCTTTGGGGGTCTCGCCCCATGCAGTGTTGGTCGAGAAGTCTCTCTGTGAGTTCAGGCTTCTGCGAGTGGCCTTTGAAGATCATCTCTTCTGCTTCAGTTTGCACTTTTGATGTGGGCCCCATTATCTCCTCTTTGGTCATCCTCTCCTCTCCCGTAATGAGGGGAGGGTGTGTTGCTCTCTTTTATCTCCAAAATGAAGACATGGGTCTTGGCCCCGTGAGCGCAGAAGTGCGCATGGTGACATCGTGTCTCTAATGTTGTTTTTCTGGTCTTACATGCACTGATTCACTTGTTGTCCATCAGCTGTGTCCAGCTCAGGCCTGTGGGCTGGACTTTTGCCTGGTCCCTCACTTGTTCTATGTTGGGGTTGGTGTTGGGCATTCTGGTTCCTCTGAAGTTTAGCTGGAGTAAGAAGTAAGAGAGAAGTGGAAGGGACCCTCCCCC
>PVHY01032000.1:0-12197 GCA_004024945.1 Uropsilus gracilis | reverse complement strand
CATGCTCTCCAAGGAAAGATGTTTCGTGTGTATTTACCTGAATTAATTTAAAGGATTACCTATAAAACTGGTGAGAATTCTGTGTTCTGTTGACCAGGAGGAGGGTGGCATAGCTGTGGTTCACCTGGAATAGAGTCTCAAAAAAACAAAAACAAAAACAAAAAGCAAAACAAAACACAGGAAGAGATAAAGCACCAAGTTTCTTCCTCTTACACTTGGAGGAATCCAAGGAAGTGCCTATCTGGGGTCATTGCACTGGCCTCACCGGAACAGTAGGGGGCGCTTTACAGCCGAGGATTCCGGCGGACTGTGTTGGTGGGTGGGGCCTGCAGAAAACCTAGTCATTGTTTTGGTGACCTTTTAAATGTAAGCAGCAGGGGGCATAAGTCAGACCTTTGCAGCCAAGGTTGGAGGGTTGGGGAAAAAACTAAAAATTCTAAAAGCAAGGGCCAGCTTGAACCCAGAATTCTTAGAATAAGAAAGGTCTTAAGTTGAATTAATAGAATTTATTACTTTAGATTTCCATCATCAAAAGAAATTTGGTGTGATCTTTTTCTTGTTCTGTTTCTTCCTCCTTTTAAGACTTTAGAGGCTACTCTTGCTTGGGGGTAAGGGGGGTGGGGTGGGAGAGGAACCCACACATAATGACTGAATATTGAAAAAGTTCTTTAAAATCTCCCTTGAGAGAGCAAAAATCGCTGGAAGTCATCTTCCTCTCAGAAAAGCTCTGAATCAATTTCATTTTTTCTCCAGACAGGTCATAAAACTCAAGGTGAGGCTATATAACTAAAGCCAAGTTCACTGAGACTTTGTTTCTTGCTCCTGAAATACACTGAACATATTGAAAGATCAATGCTGAAAATATCTGAAAATAACAGGCATATGGCTGCATACACACAAAGCAGAGGGACCAGCTGAAGGGTCCTATTAGTGGGTCATGGAGGGAGACATCCACCTGTAGGAACCCTCAGTCAAGTGAAGAGAGTATGTTTAAGAAGGACTCACTTCCAGCTTATGCCCCCATGCCAGTCCATTTTGAGTAGTCTTACAAGATGCAAAGAAATAATAAAAGTGAACTGGCTAGAGGCATATATTAAAATTGGACTAGCGTGTATTTTAAAGACTGACAGAATGATGGAGCTTAGCTTCAGAATAAAAACAGGATATACCCAAATGTTGGCAAATTGTAGTTTTGGGTAACCCTAACCCATAATGTTTTGTCATTCATTGTATTAAGCAAAGTAACACTGAACTTCAGTTTATCATAAAGCATCATGGTTTATTTGTACTTAATGAGTAAAGATTTGACCAACTAAAAGAAATAAGTATATTGCAATATCGCTACATGGAGATTTTCCTATCCTATTGTTTGTTTAAAATTTCTTGCCCTGCTTAAAACACTCATAAAACAGATTTTGTGAACATATGTTTTATGAGTCCATGTCAAAATAAGAGTGGTAAATCCCTCAATCACAGACATAATTTTTAGAAGTCAACAGTGAATGAGACTTTAGAATTCAGCCTGTGGATCTTCCTTGCTTTCCTGCCCCTCCCTTCCCATATATAGATATTTCACTGCACAGAAACACTTCTTTTAGAAAGTGGTTAGACAAAAGAATTAGAAATGGAACTCAAACTTGATGATTTGTATACTTCAAACATCACTTTGAAGTGTTGTTGGCAAGGGAAAAAGAAGTTGAAGCAGGAAGTTGATGAAGTAAATTAAGAATTTAAGCAAAAATAATTAAAAGAGAACTTTCATTTCAAAACAATATTCCATGTGCAGTTTTTTTCCAATGCATTTTTAAAAGTTTTGGAAAATTGTGTCTAGGATGTTTCAAAGTAATAGCATAAATAGATTTTCATGTAAAAACCTTTTCCACTTCAAAAGCATTTAATATTGACTTCTAGCTTCATCAGCAAAGTAAGATCGTGTCACTAGCTGCCAGCAGGTGGTGGTAGTCACAAATAGGGTATATGAAATACTGAAAGGGCTGAGAATATAACCAATATGTGGCTCAGATTTATGGATTATGGATTTTAAAACATTTTTAATGGAATTGTCAGCACTCTGAAACCACTTCCATTCCCATCTGTTCCAGATGAATGTGGAAACTTGGAAGTCACCTTAAAATATGTGCCTGTGGAAAGTTTCACATTAAGAACATCAGATCTTTTTATAAGAGAAAATATTTTTATTTTATAATATTTTACATTTCTATAGAAAAGTGCACTGCAAACAAGCACAACTGCTTAGACTTCCAATATTTGGGAGTGCCTAGGCTTAGAATCTGGTCTATTGTCTATTCAGGGCAGACATGGATCAAGAAGGAGCACTGACTGTATACTTCAGCCAAGCTAACCTGAACCAATACTGAATGGCAGGCACTGTGTACACACAGTTGCTAGGGAGAAAATATGTCCGTTCTTGTCTCCAAAAATAAAACTCCCAGGTTTCAGAGGATACAGAAGCAACAAGAGGTGGTGAACTCCAGTCATCAAGTCAACAGCTTCAGGGGCTTTAGGAACAGGCTGAAATTATTTGGTTTTGACCGCCAGATGACCTCCATTGCTGCCCAGTCTGATGGACAGTCAGACCATTAGTTCTTTTAACACACATTCTTTCCCTGAAACACAGACACCACTCTGCGTTCGCACAGAGCAAGAGAGGAGAGCAAACGAGAGCATCTGAAAGGGAGAGACAGAGATGTGCAGGCAGAGAAGCTTCTAAACCCCCTTCGACCCTTCCACTGGCCTAAGGCCTGGGGCTAGAGGAATTCATTTCAAGCAAAGAGACATCAGATCATTTTTCAAAAAAAAAAAATCCAACTTAAGTCTGACTCTAGATTGCAATTAAGCAAAATGACATCTCATGTGTGTCTGAAAGAAAAACATGGAGTGCTTAAAACAGAGATTTTGTATTTTCTAAAGTAATTTGATTTCTAGCTTAAAAATGAGCAATCCTATTTTTTTTAAATCTACAGATCTGAAATGAAAAAGTCATATTATATCCCACCTAATGTTAGTTAGGGCTTAACACAATCCAATCTACCCAGGTCTTTGCAAACTATTTAATAAGCATAATTCCACCTCATTGTGGTATATGAAATGCAAAATACATTTTACTTGTTCTTTTTTTTCTTTTTCAGTATGCCTGTGTTTTGATGTATGTGAAGAAGAAATAATTTTTGGTTTTATTATTTTGGCAAAACAAACCAGGAACTAAGTCTTGCTCTCAAACAACCTATTAATCCAAAGCAAAATTGAAAAGCACAA
Organism: Uropsilus gracilis; assembly: GCA_004024945.1. NCBI lineage: Eukaryota > Metazoa > Chordata > Mammalia > Eulipotyphla > Talpidae > Uropsilus > Uropsilus gracilis. The sequence goes on along the minus strand of PVHY01032000.1, from coordinate 8,921 downwards.
AGATTGCACTTCAAAGAGGCCCATCAAAGACAGTGAGCCAGGAAGAAGGGAGAATGAAGGAAGTGTAATAGGGTAATTTAGGAGATAGGTAAAATTTTCTATAGCTGAAATCTTTTTATCTTTAAATAAAACAAAATTTAGAATCACATTTAATCAGATGTAGAACACACACACATAGACACACACAGTCACAAATAAGTCCTTTCTTCAGCTCCATTTTCTTGTGGCTTGGCTGACAGAATAAGGCTTGTCCCCAGCCTCTTTTGATTTCCCTCTCGGGATAAGTGATGAGCTATGCTGCAGTAAACGAGGAAACATCTGTTTGATTTTTTGAAACTGGCATGGGGAGCTGAAGTCTGAATCACAAATGCCACTTTCACAAACAGGTCTCCCACAGGAACCTTGCTGAAAACTCTACTGGGGGGCACCATGGCTCTATGAAGGAGGGGCAAAGCTGTTCTCTCCAGCTATTTGAAACAATGCATACTCTCCGTAGGATTTGTCTGTGGTGGGATTTGCTAGATCCCAATCTGTTAAAGAGAAGAAGTACCTGGATCCAGTTTTAATTTGCAAAGTTAGTTCCTATTGAAGCCCCAAAGATTCTAAAATGAAGTTTGCTTCTAACAAATGGGGAGTCTTTTACTAGCAAGAAAACTATGAATCTGTGGGGTGTGGTTACTGTATTCAAAAAGACATGTATAACCTCAAATTATTTGTTAGCATGTTGAGACAATAGTTAAAAATCAGCACATTGTCTCACGTTTCATTTTATTCTAGTGTTGCTGCCATCAACAATGTGAATAACCCAGGAACACCAGTCAGGCTGGTGGTGTTCCGGACTCACTGCCTGACTCACCTGAACCAGAAACATTTCACTTCTCCCTCAAACTCAGGAGCTGCCTTTGCCCAGAGATGAACTTCATGACGGGCGGGACATATTCCCACCTCTCCCAGGAACTTCCAATCTGCACATCTTTTTAGATTGTTGGTTGGTTTTCAGTTAAACTTATTTTTTTAAATCTCTTTTCTTTAGTGATTTTTTTTGTTATGAAAAATGACTCTTGCTGTTTGATTCCTCTCTTGGGATATTTACTCATCTCTCGGCTACCATTTCCTTGTCAGCACTTGATTTGGCCGAGATCATTGTGTGATTATTAACCTGTGAGTAAGCTGGAAGCATTTTAGGGAAAAAATCTAAAAAACAAAACCAAACCCAACTGAAAGATGTGCCAAAAATAATAGATTTTTAAAGATACAGTCAAGTAGGTCTTTACGTAATGTAAATGATTGACACACTATCACGCTGCATATTTCTGCTTAGCTTTCAAAGGCAAAGAGCATTTATGTTGGTGAGGAGTTTCTTTACTGTTTAAAAGTAACTTCCACTTATCAGAACAGAGGCAAGGTAAATGCTAATCAGTAAAATGCTAATTATTCTGTGTACATCAATAAACATAATACTGAAACTGTTAGTGGAAGAAATCAGGTCTGTGCCTGGAAATCAATTAAATTTTCAAAATTCTCTTGCTTTTTTCCCTTCTTGTTCTTTTTTCTCCCTTTTAAAAATTTCATGAATAACATTTCTACCTCAGTTAGTAAAGAGGATTTTAAGTGAATAAAGGGTAATGGATAGCAATCAAAGAATTACTTTTTCAAATTTGTCTTCTGCATCCCTCCCCTTACTCAGATCCCTGAGTGCTTGTAGGATCTTTTCTTAAAAAAGTTTCCAACCTCTGAATTATGAAAGACTTTCCTAGGATAAAATGAAATTAAGAGTGAAGTAGTCATTAGGCCTTAAAGAGAAAAAAATCAAATAAGATACTTCTTTACATATATAATGTAACCTAAACAAAACCTCAATTTTACTTCATTTTCACAATAAGAATACAGTATTTATAAGGAATAGTAGTTGGAGAATTCTTCTAAGATCAATTTTAATTAAACACATGCACGCACACACTTAGTGTTGAACATGACCCTTCAATCAATGATTTTTGGCTACAAGGTGACATGATCAACATGTACACTTAGAATTACCACTTGGTTTTATTAGATGCTCTGTATAAATTATTGCCCTACATTAATCATTAGTAAATTGGGAGATAATTTTCTAACCCTCACTTATTTTTCTAAAGGAGGAGTATGAACACTGGCTAGCTTCATTTGCCATTATTAAGATGATTTGCGATTAATTTGATATCAATTAATTTGAGACCAGATTGCTTATAAAATATCTGCTGTATTTCAATTCTTTCAATATTGGTCTTAAGCTTGTAGTCATGGGAGAAGTGTTGGGATTTCCTGAGGGAAGGTAATTATGGACCCAAAAGGCAGGGAGGACTGACAAAATAGATACCAGTAGCTGAATGGAGGGAAGTGAAAGATGGAAAGACACCATTTCTTGAGTGATTACATGAGGCTGTTTATAGGTATCGTTACATTACCACCTCACGTATATGTTATGATGCCCATTTTACAGACAATAAAACTTAGGCTAGAGAATTTAAATGACTTGCCTGAGCCCATATAGTAGTGAATGTAATAATCATTTTAGGGTTTAGAATTCTTTACAGACATTTCAAATAAATGAACTTTATATGAATAAAGGTTGCCCTTGACTTACAACCCCCAGAATCAACACATCTAATTTATACCCATTGCTGCTACTGCTGACAGGTAGAGAACACTTAGGATACTGAAATAAACTGCTGTTACTATACATCGCCATACCAACTGAAAACCACAAAAAAGACTTCCAAAGTACTTGAGAGGACAATTTAAAAATCTATAGGAAAAATATAAAGGTTCAAGTAGTATTTTGAAATTCCGAAAAAGAAATGTGATGTCATGACTGATACTGGATTTTATTATTAAACATTGTAGAATAAGTCCTACTATTACTGGTTCAAAAATACTTAGATCATTGTGACAGAAAAAAGAACTCCTTTTAGATAATAGATTAATATATGATAAACAAGGCATCAGATTAAGAGAGGGTGATTCAATAAATGTAGCAATTTGAAATGAAATCAATTTGGGATTTCATCTCACAGTAGATGTAAAAATAAATTTCACCTGAATTAAATACAAATATATGAAAGTCAAATTACAGAAAATTGGAATAGAATTGAATGTTCAACAAATCTTGAGGGAAAAAGGGGACATTTGAAGTTATAAGTGGTAAAGTAAATAACTAGATAGATAAGGTCAAGTTAAAAAAATAAATAAAATAAATAAAAAGTAACTTCTGTGTGTAACAAGTATCATTCTAAACCCTGAGAGAGAATGTTGCATAAATAGGAAGTTTCCAAAAGCTGAGCCCAAGGAATATATACTCCCATGCAAAATTCATCTTTTATGGGTTCGCATTCTTGTCCAAATTTATGATACTCACACCATGAAATATCATTTAAAGATTCACTTTTGTTTTCAGGAAATAAATGTTTTGAAGGATAATGGAGACATTAATCACTCACAAATTGGCACAAATTAATTCAATCAGCTTAACTCCTAGCTCTAGCTGAGATAAGCCTCACTAAGATAAAGAGAGTTTTGGATGGTGGGGAGGATAGCTGAGTAAGTAATTTGGAAGTTGTGAATACTATTATTGCTGAAAAATAATGATAGCAACTTTATTGTATTTTCTGGGTCCTAAAGTAATAGAAACATACAGTAAAAATATAGAAAATATAAATAAATGATAATTACCCACAGATTTTCACATTTAAAATTTTCTTTCAGGTATCTCCTTTGCAACATGCATGTATTCACACACCTAAATTTAGCAAAATTATATCATTCTCTACACGGTTTTATGACATGCTTTTTCTTTTTTCTTCTTTTTTTTTTTTGAGACGAGGTCTTGCTATTTTTGCCTGTGGAACCACAGGCTCATGTTGTCCATGGTACCACAGACTCAAGCAATCCCCAGCCTCAGTTTCCCAGGTAGCTGGAATTACAGGCGTGCGCCACCACACCCAGCTATTTTCTTGGGACTAGATCTCGCTACGTGCCCCCAGAGGGACTCGAATCGTGATCCCAGGCCCTAGCCGCAGCTTCCTAGGCTGCCGCTTACAGACATTCCCCACCATGCCCAGCCAATGACATGTTTTTTTATTTTCTAAAATGTCATAACTATTTTTCCAAAATACCTAGTTTGATGTTATTGTGTTCAATGATTGCATATTATCTGTGATTGCATATTATCATAATTTATTTAACTAATCTCCCATTGATGAACACTTAGCTTTCCAGCTATCTTCTATAATGATAAAGGCGGAAAGAATGAAGTATAGTCTTGTTATCTACTATTTAAGGGGAGCTCAGAATCTGGTAGCTTCAATCACACTTTAATTCTTGTCGGCCCACATAAAGGTTCAAGGGAGTTTTTCCACATAAAGATCCTTATTTTTACATTTTTCCCTTCTCACCTTCCTGCCTAATCAGTCTAGACTCTAGGTCAACCACCCCCTCAGTCTTTTGAGATCATTGAACCATTTCCAATCTCTTAAGTCAATCTGAACATTTGGGTATATACTACTCTTGGGTGACCAAGCAGATCAAAAAGAAACACAATACTTAGCTTATTTAAAAAAAATTTTTTTTTTTTATTTTTTGAGACTACTTCTCACTATTTTTGCCTGTGGAACTGCAGGCTTACGTTGTCCGGGGTACCACAGACTCAAGCAATCCCCAGCCTCAGCTTCCCAGGTAGCTGGCATTACAGGCATGCGTGCCCCTGGCAGAACTCGAACCACGATCCCTGGCTCCAGCCGCAATTTCCTAGACTGCCGCTTACAGGCATGTGCCACCATGCCTGGCCAGCTTATTTTAAATTTCTTTAAATTACTGTTGAATTTTCTTTATTACTCTAACCTCATGTGGGTTCTTAGTGTTCTTCAGGAATCCTTTAAGTTTTTTTTAATTTTGTTTTGTGTTTTAGGTTCCATTTCTTGTTTCTTATAGGGGCTCTACTTTTGTTTTATTTCTCTGAGTGATTCTTAAATTTTAGTATGCATAATAACCACCTGTGTCTTGTTAATAATGCACACTCAAGGGTCTCATCAGCTAGAATTCTGATCTAGGGTAGGTTGGAGAATCTTCACGTTTAATAATTCTTATCTTCATCTCTTCTTACTTTTTTCAGTCTTATTTTCAGAAAGGAAGAACCTCTACCCCCCTTCCTAATTATTAATTATTAATTAATTATTCCACTTGCTACAATTTAATTATTTCACTTGCTATAATTTAATTATTCCACTTGCCATAATTTCTCTTTATACATTTTTTTCCATTGGCCTAGTACACCCTTGAAAGCAGGCACAGGACTCAAGCAATCCTCAACCTCAGCTTACCAGGTAGCTAGGATTACAGGCGCGTGCCACCATGCCCAGCTATTTTTTGGGACTAGGTCTAGCTGTGTTGCCCCGAGCAGGGCTCGAACTGCCATCTCCAGACCCTGCCCGCCGCGACTCCATAAGCAGTCGCTTACAACCAAGCGCAACCATGCCTGGCCCCCGTTAAATTTCTTTTGTTCCATACACTGTACTTTCCTAATCATTTCAAATGAAACAGTTTATATAGTTCTAGGTCAACCTCACCCTGGGTCAGGTAACTTTTCTTATTTCTTACTCTTTAACGTAAGGAAGGGGAGAGTAGTGTTCCCGTTGTTCTTCACTACTGAGGTGTCATGGATACTTCCAGAGGTCTTAAAAGCAATTCAATTTTGCTTAATTGATAAATGCTTCTTTTTGAAGCACAGGTTGAGTTAGCTGCATGTATCTCTCCGTAGCTTAGACATGGGGATTAAGACGAAGAACTGTAAAATAGCCTATGTAGTGTGTTGAGATCTTTATATAACAGACTTTAGAGACAGGTTATTATCTTTAACAATGGAAATCGTGTCTGAGGTTAGGTATCAATTTCCTTATGGTAAAAGCGCTTTTATAAAATATTTTCAGAATAAGAGAATCAATAAGCATCATAGACATGAAAGGAAATTTACATTTTTCTTTGAAGAATATTTCTTTTACATTATGAAAATCATCTCAGTTATTATATACCATTTTCAAAAATTAAATAAAGGATTTTGATTACACAAACGTTTGGAAAGTAAAGTAAAACCAAAAGATGAAAGTTTAAAGGGAGTGAATAAATTTATCAAATGAACATTCAATAGCAGCTCAGACTTCAGGCTGCATTTCCAGAAAATTAGATATTTCATACCTAATCTATGTTTTTGATAGGGTGCAAAACTTTAAAGAGCTTCTGTCATTTGTGAATAATCTATTTTCTCTATTAAGTTAAATATTAAAAAAATCTGATTTACATGATGAGTAGATGAAGCATTCCTGTGAAGAAGTCATTCAAAAAGACTCAAGATCTAAAGATATTGAGCTGATTCCCTTTTTGGGTGATTTTGACCATATACTACATGAACAGATATTTCAATTTTCCAGTTCCTGGGATATATTTTGGGAAAATGGAAATTTGGGGATTTGAATTGGCCACTCACAACAAGTAGAAAGAGTTCAATAAAGGTGATAGACACGTATCCTTTATGAGGAAAAAGAAAAGTGTGGGATGATTTCACTTACAGGTAGAATACAGGAAACCGAAGAAAGGATTGTGGAAAATGAGAAAATTTACAAGCTGACCATAGACCTGAGGAGGAAGGAGAGGGGTTAAGTCGGGGAAGGGAAGAGCACAAGGGAAGATGGTGATTCTTCCCAGGTGTGGTGGTGGTGGTAGGATAATTATGAGGACTACCCCTGAGGGGAAAAAACAAATACTGTACAAAGTGAACAGTGATGTAAGAAAAGAAATACATTTAATTATTTTTAAAAGTACCCTTTATAAAAAAAAGTGGGATGATTCATCATCTTCATTTGATCTAAGGGAAATTATCAGTTGCTAGTGGTGATTACATATAGACTCAATGATGTGGGAAACTATTCAGCACCCTCTAAGCACTTTGGGTATGTATTATATTCCTAAAACATTGTCTAGTAGGAGAGTTTAACTTAAAATTACACTCACACACACACACACACACACACACACACACACACTCACACACATCTGTTTACCTCCTAGACACAATAAGTCATTGTCATTGTGAAGCTTTCTTTGCTGTGTCAAACAGTTGCTTTTCTATGCTCTCATGTTACACTAGACCATTTAAAACTGTTTTCTTCTATGTCTGTTTCCCACTGAGACTGAGCTCATCACAGACAAGGATCAAACTCTTTCACTTTGCATTCTCAGCACGGTCAGTATTCCTAAAACATAGTATATGCTCAATAAATGTGAGCTGAATGACTCAATTAAATGAAAAGAGTACATATAAAAATCCTTGTACAACAATAGCCAATAAAAGTCACAAGGGGGTAGAGAAAAGAATGAAATCATGAAAAATCTTTTGGATGTTAATGATATTGACTCTAATTCTAAGAGCAACTGAAACGTATGAATAATGGAAGCATGATGACTGTATTAAAAGAAGCCAAAAGTGAACTTCGGGAGTCTAGCTGGACGATTACTTATCTAGATGAGAAATGGTAACAGCATGGGCTTGGGCAGAGATGGTGGGGGAGGAGAGTGATGGTTGTATCAGAGAAACATTTAGGCAGAATTGATTGGATTTGGTGAGGGCTGGGTAGGATGTTGGGGTTGGTGACCAAGAAAGGCAGGCAAAGATAACAGTACCACTTAATGATAAAAAATTAAAAGTCTGGGGTTGGGGAAATAAACATACTTTCAGGCATGTTGTCTAGTGCTCTAGGGAGACATGCACTTGTTACTGTGTGGTGGGAAATACTCCCGTCCTCCTCCTTAACACAATGAGACCCAGGCTGAGGGGGACCATGGAACTTCCCAGCTTGCGGAGTCAGAAGTCAGCTCCAGACTTGCCTCCAAGTTAACGTGGCTAATTTCCATGCTACACAGTATCATGAGCCACTGTCATAGCAAGAAGAGCTGCCTCTGGCTTTCTTCTTCCTGTGGTCTAAATGTCTCAACTGAGGCAATGGAGGCCTAAGTGTCTAAGTGTTTCAGTGTCTCAACTGAGACATTGTGGGGTCTAAGTGTCTCAACTGAGGCAATGAGGGGTAAGGCCATGTAACAGCTTCCAAAGCAAGGCAGTGTATTCTTAAAACCTTCCCTCCCACACGTGCCTCTGCAAACAGATGGCAGCAAAGCCATAGGGCATTGGAGAAAGACATGGAGCAGAAAAAAAAAAATGGAGGATCCTCAGGGCACTGGTAGAAGTGCAAAGGTCTTGTTCAGGTGAAAGAAAATGTGTAATAAAATTCACCGGTTCAGCTGAACAGGTAATTACAGAGTTAATAAAACAAGAATTCCTGACACAATAGATTCTAACACTGCCATGGGTGTCATAGTCACTAAGTGACTTTTTAGTTTGCTGATCATTGATCCACCAGACACTAACAGCTCCAATCGGATCAATGCAGGATAACATATGAGGAGGACGTTTGCATGTTAAAAATCTACTGGAAATTTTACATGAAAGAGTTCATTATCTGGGTAATGTGACCTGTGTCCAAATGATACATGTGGATCATTTGTCAGTTTTTTTAATGGTAAAAAAAAAAAAGAAATTTTTTTCTTAAGCTTAATTACGTGAGAAATTCTACTGCCGAGAAACTGAAGCCACTTGGGTGTCATGAATGTACAAACATGTTAATTTGAGAGCTGTGATACCCAAAGAAGTACATTTTATCTCATTCTCTCAACTTCCCTTTCCCCATCAGGGTCACTGCTCTCCCTCCTCCTTTCCTAGGACCAGTCAACAGTCTGTTCTTGGGTCTTCCTCTCTCCAGTCTGGTCAGTTTTACTTTTCCTGAATCCCTCTGTCTTGGTCACAGTTTTTCTAGAAATCTTGTAGGTGAGTATTTAACCTA
>PVHY01031999.1:0-12195 GCA_004024945.1 Uropsilus gracilis | reverse complement strand
CGTCCCACAACGAAAGCAGTTCCTTCGACGTGTCTTCGTCCTTCCTAAGCCTGGCTCAGCGGTGTGCTCCTGCTTTACACAGCCCGTCTCCTCAGCAGACACCACGGGTCACGCCAGCACCACCACCAATGCCCACGCGTGCACACCCACGCCGCACGGGCTCCCCTGAAAAGTACTCTTGAGGAACCGCTCCATGGTACTTACTGTTGTTACCTCTTTTCTCTCTCTTTGCTCCCCTTTCCAGCAGAAGGAAAAACAGCAAGGTCGCTCTCGCATGAACTAAATCATAATTGAACAAATCACAGCCTCCTTTAGAAACCACATCGTTTTCCAGCGATGAACCTTTGCCTCTGCTAGCCATAGCCACGGTTTGGGAGAGATTTTAAATGCTGCCTCCGTATGTCCCGAATCTCTTCCAACCTCCTGAATACCTCCCAAAGCCATTCATGAATCTGGCTAATCATCTGCTTTAAGGAAGCCATGAGGATTTCTTTAAGAATACCTTTCCTAACCTACTTGCTGGCTATTGCATCTAAGATGGTAATCCGATAAATCTCATGATGTTACTCTCCCCTTGAAAATCTCAAAGGTTTTCCGTTGGCGTAAAGTCCATAACCATCGTGGTTTGCAGACGCTGTAACAAAGGGGTCTTGCTGTATGTTATTTCTCTGACCTGTCTTGGCTGTGTTGTGATCGCACAAGCTTGTATTCACTGCTGTGAAAGCTATGACTTCATCAATGTAACACGGCACCTGAAACAGGACCCAGGCGTTCACCTTACTCCTACTATCCCACCTCTGGTGTCAGCTTCAGTTCATCATCTGAGAAGCCCTCCCTCTTCTTCCTGCAGCGGGGCCATCTTTGAGATATATGCTCTCCTCGGGAACCTCCGAGATCGGATGACCATGAATTTCTTTGTAGCGTTCACCGTAGTTATACTCATTTTCCTGACACTGACTCTCCGTGACAGATGTGCACTTCGTGACGACTACTGTCGTGTCCAACATCTGTCGAATGGCTGAAGTAATGAAAGGGAGTATCAATAACAGAAAACATGATAAAAACATACTCATACTCTTTGCAGTGAGAACAGACCTTTTTATTCATTTATTGAGATAAACTGCAGAGAATGAGAGACAAAAATTCATCATAAGTCATTCAGCGGAACACTCATTAAAAATCAAATGCACTTTCTTCACGAGTTCTCACACAGGAAGGTTTATTATGTATGTCCGATAACAGCATTTTACATTCAGACATTTTTAAACCTAATCGTATAATCTCGAATGCACTATAGCCCAATAAAGGAAGATCTCCTTTACCGAATTTAATTTATACAAGGCTTCCGATAAAATTCCATCACACCTTGAAAATTACCTGCAGCTCTTAGAAACACACATGATTTAAATTATGAAGTAGGAAAAAAAAGTCATCTGTAGCAATCCAAAAACAAAACAGAAATAGGTAAGCATTTCTTAATATAAATGACAAAGTATCGTTGATGTATTTCTTTTCATTGGTCGAGCCATGCAACTCAACAATTCATTCTGAAGTTGATGCTTAAAATGCTCCAGTGCCACCGGAACACTCAACGTTTTGGTGGCGCTCTTAAATGGCCAAGTAGAATGTCAGCTAGGAAGGCCCTGGCCCCTCCTTCAGAGCAATGAGACTCGTCACATTCACGTTGGTGGCATCTGCTGTGCAGCTACTGAGAGAGCTCAAAAGCCAGCGGTCCCGACTGTCCACAATGACTTAGAGAACTAGGACTTTTCAAGAAACGCTTCTTACACCCACGTATTTCCAGGTTGTTAGATCAGAATGATACGCTGACATCGGAATCATGGGCCTTGCAACTAGGAGTCCTTTTAAAAAATTTGAAAAGTCAACGGAGAATACACCACTGACATTTCACGGGCTGATTTTCAAAGTCAGAAATAACATCCACTGCTAGCGGAAGCCCCGCTCTGTGCAAACGGTGTGGTATATATTAATCACTTCTGAGGTATTAGCTGGAAAAATGTACATATATACACCTATACACGGACAGACACATTCACAGAATATTCACAGATCTATTGGCCCCCAAACCAGCAGATAATTAAGGGAAAAGGAACCACATACCAACAGGAAAAATTTACACATAGGGAATTTACAAAAAAATGTGATTCCATAGTCCTTAATATAAGGAGTATGCTTTGAATTAATGTTTTGAAGCAACATATTTCTTTATATGAAAGTGTCTTTTAATGGTAATGGACCCGAAAAACAAAGCCTCAATTCTAGGACCGTGTCGCCTGTCAGATTATTAAAGGGACGCGCAAGAATTCCCCGGAGATCCTCATTCTACCCACTCTTCCTTTGTAAAGAAAGCGGTTTTCAAAAATTGGGGAGGGGGAGGCGGAGGGGAGATGTTAGCTCGCTCTGTTCTTGACACACTGCTTTATATGACTTCTCTCTAGGTAGTGGTGTGCAAGGTGGCCGGGAGTCGCAGGTTTTCAGCTAAGCTGTAAAGGTCAGACTTCAGAGAAGCCATAATCAAATTCCCTACAGCTTGCTTCTCATTCAGGAGACAGACACGTAGCACAGCACATGGGAAAGCCAAATTAACGCAGGGATTCTCTTAACCCGCTTGGGCCTCTGACATAACACTTAACCTGAAGGACGGTGGGTGAGGAAAGTCGGTCCTCAGGTCTGCGTGACGAGGCCCTTCACCCTGTGCGCAGGGGAGGCTGACTTGTTTGGAGCTACTGTAGGCTACAGTAAGTGATGTAACAGCTCACCCTTGTTAAACAGCAGCTGCCTTTCGCAATACCACAGATCAACAAAAGGGAAGTCAACAGGTAGATCATGTCTCACTATTGGACGCGCCAGTGTCATCGAAGAGTTAGCAGGCAGGAAACCGAAACACAAACGTGCCTAAGAGTAAGGGCTGATTCCACGTTCCCTTCCCACCTAGAGATGGCATGAAAGCAGACCAGGCTGGTGCGCTGCACACATAGGCCTCCAGGCCTTGCTGTTCTCTACCCGATTCTGGAGATCGTAGCTAAGCCAATCATGACTGCGGAACAGATATTTACGCATTCAGATGTCATCTGTTCTCAAAATCTAGCTTTCATGTAGTAGATGAATTATAACTTGAAATTCCCCCTTGTGGAGAATGAGAGTCTCAGATTTGATCAAAATTAATTTGGAACTTACAAATTAGATTAGCACCAATTAATTTGAGAACTGAAGGGTCAAAAGAGGAGGAAAAATAACACTCGGCACCCCCTACAACCTCACAAGGCTGGTATTTGTAAAGAGAAATATAAATGTAAAGCGCTAATAAGTGGTTGCGGCCAAACGTCCAAAACAGCCTGAGAGAAGCCAGCATAGCTCAAGACGAGGGTGCGAGGCCACGGTTCAAATGGAAAGCCCGAGCCACGGGCTGAGTCCGCCAGGCTCATCCAGCTCAAGTCAGATGGGGCATGTTGGAATTATTCTAAGAGCAGCAAACGTGGAACTGTTACCTCTCAAGTTAGTTTTGTCTGAGGAGTTAATGCGGAGTTCTGAGACACTGGCTGAGGCCTGGCTGCAGGGGACCGGCCACGTGAAGGGTGTGCTGTCACCGGTGCTTACTTTCTGCGTGCCTTCAATTACAGACACTCGGAGGTCACTCCCCACAGCTGCCTGAAATTGTACCACGCACATTTCCCCAGATATCTGACGTCATGGGACGCAGCCAGGCAGCTGGAATGTAATACTGTCAAAGCAAGGGAGACGTCACCATGTTTAACCTCACTTCGCTGGGGGACGTCGTCAGGCCCCCTAAGGTCAGAATCGAGGGCTGGGAATCAGGCGACAAGCCCTGGGTTCTCACGAGCCCATGAGCCACACCAGCGCACCGTTCCCATCAAACTGGAAAAACAGATGAGTGAAAAGTTCCACGTACATGTTCTTAAGTGTTGCTGCGTATGGACTTTTAGATTTGGAACGGTGTAGGCTTGTTTTTAAAAACTGCCATACGAGCTCAAGAAAGTATGTGAAATTGTATTTGAAGGGCTGCTACTTTTCAAGGTGGAAGCTGGTTGAGCTGTCCCGTTTTCCTAGAACAGAGCGTGGTTCAGTTTGATTCAGTGAGACCGACCGATTCAGTCAGCACTGGTACTGACTGGCCTGGAACGGGAAACGAGGGAACCGCTGAAACAAGAGTCACGTGAGCAGTTCATTCAGCAGACGCTGTGAATGAACCATCTCCGGAAGAACCGGTGAAAGCCCAGAGCCGACCGACCGCACATCTCCCTCATGCACCACAACTCCAAAGACGCGCTCCGGTCCCCCTAGACGAGTCTGGGGCAGAAGCAGGAAAGTGTCACGACCCTCCCACACAGACGGCTTAGACAGCCAAAGGTCTCGCGCCCAACGTGCAGGCACTAAAGGCTCCCGCTTCCGGATGAGTTGGCTAAATCTGGAATGGATCTCACCACAGGGAGCTCGCGGCTGCAGGGCTGAGGGAACCGCTCAGTGGCTCCGCGGGCACTACCTGCGGGCATCACTCCTCTACCTGCGGGCACAGCCGGCGGCCTCGGGGCTGAGCACGCAGGGGGCGGCTCGGGGCGGCCCGGGCCGCGCGGCTGTGCTGTCCTCGCGGAGGCTGAGAGGCCAGCATCGGGTTAAAAGGCACAGAGCTTCATTTTAGCGCTAAGTTTTCGTTCGGTCTGGAAAGGAACCAGAAAGGTGACTTTTGGGAAGCGCTTAAACGACCCCTCCGGAGAGGAGGCAAGTTCCCGCAGGGAGGGGAGCTGCGGCTCCCTTCTTCCCAAGGCTTAGCAGCCTCGAGGACAGACATAGAGGCGGGCGGGGCCTTCTGGCTCCGGGGCCTGCGGATGGCACAGCCGCACTTGACAGCTGAAGGCCCTTTCTGCTTAATGTTGAACAGCCGTTCCTTCCTGCTTCCCTTAAGACCTAGCAGTCCAGCGTTTCGTCTCCATGCATGGCTCAGCGATCCATAAAGTAAATAAACAGTGAACTGACACCGCACACCAGTTCATTTATCTCAACATATATTTTGGAACAGAATGGCAATATTAAAAATATCGATTCCCTCTAAGTGACAGTGCTACGGGACTTTATACAAAGGTCGACAGCGCTCGTCTTTTCTTCTGGAGAAAGTTCCCTCTTTCAAAGCCCACACGTTCAACGTCCGACAAGGGAGACGCAGCTTTGCCCTGGAACATTTATCCCTTAAGTGTTTAAAAGTAGGTGTCTCTGGAGCTACACGCCCAGAATCTAAATAAAAAGACGATAACCTATCTGTACACGGCGATCGCTCTCCAAATATTTACAGGACAGCGGAGAGCCACTAAAACCGGACGCTGCTACAGGGGCGGTAACCCTTCTGGAGACGTTTTTGGATAGAAATAATGTACGTTTTTAAAGTGGGGAAAAAACCGCAGAAGCGTAAGTAAAAGAGTGGTCCTAGCCCTCGGCTCCTTACTATTCAAAGGAGCCAGGTCATCGACACCCCAAGATTCCAGGGACCCGCCAGTTTAGATCTGACCGCTGACTCTTTCTCTTGCACGCTCACCATGAAACTAAAGTTAGAGGAAAAGCACAGATCACGCTAAAGTCTGACCGGGAGACCCGCCGGTCAGCCTGGAGCCGCCGGTCAGCCGCGGGCCGCCGGTCAGCCGCGGGCCGCCGGTCAGTCAGCCTCCCTTGTAGAGGCTGGTCAGCCGCTCCAGCTCCTTGCAGCTGTCCATGCCCAGGGCGTCCGCCTTCCGCCGGAGCCGTTCGTCGCGATACACCTTGGCCGCGTACAGCATGTCTGTCTCTGCAACACAAGGGAGAGGCCGCAGGTCAGGTCGGGGGCCACGGGCACCCGCCACGCGAACGGCGTCCTACGCGAGCCCGCCCCACGGCACGCTGCCGGGCGGTGTGTTCCTGGAGGGGACAAAGTCGGGTCGGGCTCGGGAGGGCTGCTCGGATAGCCGACGAGACCAGAGCCCCCGCCGGTCCGGGCAGTCGGAGACCAGAGCCCCCGGCGCCTCAAAGAAGCAAGACGGGCAGGACGCCCCGGCCCCCCTCCCACCCCCCCCTCACTGGCTGGCCGCCCCATCGCCCCCAGGCCCGCACAGCCACCCGCTGCTCCTGGCCGTCGGCTGTGACCTGCTGCTCAGCATCCAGACTCTTTAGGCTCAAGCCTTTGGGAGGAGCTTGAGAAAGGGCGCTCGCGGTGTGGCCAGCAACTGACCCCCAGCGGCGCTGCCCATTCCTCTCACCCGGCCGGCCGGCCCGAGCCCGAGAGGCGGGGCCCCCAGGGCCGCAAGCCCCGGCGGCAGCGGCGCCCGCGTCTCCACGTTCCCACCCGAGGGACGGCTGGTTCGGAGGCTCCAGGGCAAAGGGCGAACACTCCCCCCACGGGCACGTCAGGGCCAGAGAGGAGCAGTCTCCAGCGAGGTGGCCCTGGGGGGCCCAAACCACCTCGGGGGCGCGGCCAGGCCGGCTGCTGCGGCTGGGACGCCCGAGCGCAGGTCACCACAGGCACGGGTGGTCATCCCAGAGAGGGCTGGGGCCCCGGCCTGCACGCTGCGGCTGGCCCGCGGGATCTGGACTGCAGATGACCCCCGCGGCCTTGGGCGGGTCGCTCGGCTCTCCTCAGATTCCCCAGAGCAGAGTCTCGGCTCTCCTCAGATTCCCCACCGCCGCACGGGTGGCTGTGGAGGTCGCGTTAACGCAGGTGAAATCCTGGGGCCAGTGACGGAAGTGGCAGGCATCACTTCCTCCCACGCATCGCCACCCCTTTCCACGACAGAGGACGCAGGGAGCCGCCTCAGAGGTTAGGGCATCTGGCCCTGATCACTCACGCTGAAGTTTCAGAGTCAGGACTCACCTTCCGGCTGCTTAATCCCCAAGTCTACACCTTCCGGGGCACATGCCTGTTCATCAAGGTTAGAAGAGCGAACCCCTGCACGCAGGACCTCAGCACGCCTGCTTCTCAAGTTAAGGAGGCTGAGGTTGGGGGCGGCTGAAAAACGGATTCGGTACCCCAAGACTTCCTCCGCGCAAGACAGAGGAACATGAATGTGCGCACGATGTCGCTGGATGCTAATGCTAACCGGCTATGCGAAATTAACGAAGCTTCGAAGGTAACTGCAACAGGATGCGTTTTAAAACCGGTGTCAGGGTTTACTTAGCCTTAGAGGCACATAGAATAGTGGTGCGTGTTGCAACGGACAACGTCTCAAACACGATGACATTATTCGGTGTTCGGCCACATATGCGTTGACAATAGTGACGCACACACCACTCGCAGAGCTCTTGCTATGTGCCAAGCACTGCACACAGGCCACGGGCACATTGAAATAAGCGGTTTCATTTAAGCGCTGAGCTCCAGTTTTGTGCCACAGAATCCCAGAACAGTAATGAGTTAGGAAAGCTACAGGCATCACCTCCAAAGACTGAGCGTTTAAGTGTCAAACATTTGATGAACTTACTTTGTTGTCTTTCTTTCCAGCAGTTATTTCGAATGTTCGTCACGTAGTCTTCTTCCACACTCTTTTCTATTTTTTGTAATAACATTCCTTTATATTCATTTTTAAAGTCCTTGTTGACATAATAAACAACACCCAAGTTTTCTGTTTGCATTTTAATAGTTTGCCCTGATCCGCTGTAAAAGAAATGTTTGATCATTATCTTTAATTAAAATTGTATCATGTTACTATAAAGCAAGGTAAGCAAAACAATGAACAATAATTTTAAAATTAATACTACTAATCATTTACATTATAGCAACTTGTCTAAAACTACTGTTCAGTCATCGAAAAGTAATCAATTTTATATACTTGTTCTGATAATTTTTTTCAATTTCTAGTTAAAAATCTTATTTGGAAGAAATAAACTATTCCTTACTTTTATTTATTTATTTAGAGACGAGGTCTCGCTATTTTTGCCTGTGGAACCACAGGCTCACGTTGCCCGGGGTACCACAGACTCAAGCCATCCCCAGCCTCAGCTTCCCAGGTAACTGGGATTACAGGCGTGCGCCATCACACCCAGCTATTTTTATGGGACTAAGTCTCGCTACGGGCCCCTGGCGGGACTTGAACCATGATCCCTGGTCTCGGCCATGGCTTCCTAGGCTGCCACCTACAGGTATGCGCCACCGTGGCCGGCCTGTTCCTTATTTTTAAACCAATCTACTTTTAATATAGTAAGAGCATGAATAATACGATTTTACAGTTTCCTTTACATTTATTTATTACAAAGTTTTCTAGAATGGATGCTGTTTTAAATTTCCTTTATGTTCTGACCTCATAGTTCATTGTGGAAAATATTTTATTGACAAAAAATATTTGCTTTCATCTGATTTTACAAACAGAAGAGTGAAGTCATTTCCTCCTAATGACACAAATATATGTCAGATCAATCACAATTCTATTTTTGTCTTTAAAGTATTTTTGCTATATCAAGTATCTTTTGTCTTTATGTCAAATACCACTTCTGTATTAAGTTGCGATCAAGTTCAAATATTGCATTTTATTCACAATGGAAAAAAATGTAAACTAACAACACAATAAAAATTTGCTGCTTGAGTGAAAAATAATTGCAAAAAGAAGAGATTCCACAATCTGGTATACCTGTAGGAACAGCGACCTGGCACTTACTGCAGAGTGCAGCACAAGGCCCTTTAAAGTAGCTAGGTAAGAAACAACAATTCTCGTTTGTAAAACTTCTTGGCTACTTACGATCTGGGGTATAAGGAATAGGGGGGGTTAGAGACCATCAGCTGGCTGAGCAGCGACACTAGGATCAACACAATGATGGGCATCAGCTGGATAAACACAGAAAAACCTCCCTAGGAGAGATGATCAGAGGACAGCAGATTGTAACAGGAATGCAGTCGCCAAAACCCAACATTCACCACACATTTTCAGAGGCAGAAGCAACATTATGGTCATCCGATTCGAGCTTCTGGGAGCTGCTTGAAAATGCAGCTTCCAGGAGCTGCACCCAGGGGTGTCTGTGAATCCCGTCTACCTCACCCTACTCACCCTAAGGCCCAGGCAGTGCACCTCTACTTCCTCCCCTCACCCCCCTTAAGGGCGGGCCACACACAAGGGCAGGCTCCCTCCCCCTGGGGTCTCGGGTGGCACTTGGAACCGGTCGCCTGTTGGGAGCTGTGTGCACTCCCGTTGTCGGCCGCCTTGACAAAGCTGCTGAAGGTCTGCTTAGCTGGGAAACCGCCTGCCTGCGGGGGGAGTAGGTTTGGCCAGGACTTGAGCAGCTTCAGGGGAAACCCCTTTGCTGTTGCTTGTCGATGACTATAAAAGTCTGGTGAAAAAAACCGGGGGCCACAGTCCAGAGAGGCCGTGAGCCACTTCTGTTGGGGTCTCCTTGACTCAACGTCTATCCTTACCCTCCCCCTGGGGACCGTGCGATCACGCCGCGGCTGGGCCGCAACAGTCACTGGCAGGTGTCAGGCGGTGTCATCATTCCTAGCCCACTGGCTCTTCCATTCATCTCCACATCACAAATTTTAGCTCTACTGCAGCAACTGGGTAGAACCGCAGCGGAACACTGAAATTTCCTGACACTGACCCCAAATCCTTTGGTGTCCGTGATCCAACACCTGCAGGCGGGGCTGCACTGGGCACGGGAGGCCAAATCTGAGGGGTGACTCTGCCCAGTCACCCTGCCCCTGACTTCCACCCCTGCTCCCGGGAACTCGAGGATTGTCTGGTACGAGAAAGTTCATGACTTCCTCTTTAAAACCACTTGCCCTAATTTTCAGACAACTTCTAACTGCCTTTCTTGAGCAGAAATGTGCCATTCTGGGGTTTCTCGTCATTGCATAGACATACATCTCCTCTCTCTTCTTCTCGCTCGTGCCCGCTGTGCCGATGCTGGTGCTGATGGCTGTAACCAGCTCGTCCGTTTGAAAATGAATGCACGCTACCTGGAAGATCAAAAGCGACGTGAAATCAGGGGGAAGCGAGGATGAGCCGAAAAGATACCTTTTGCGTTCTGTTTCCTGCTTTCCATAACTAACACGACGCACGTTTGAGCAGCAAATCGAGGCTGGACGCAAGAGGAGCCGCTGCTCTCAGACTCTCCTCCTGGAAAGCAAAGTCCAAGCCTGTTCTTCGTGAAAATGCAAGCGAGCGCAGCCCCTCGTCCTGCACGCAGGGGACCGTGTGGCTGGTGGTGTCCGCAAGGGCCCAATCGTTACTCTGAAACTTTGCTGCTTTCCCGGTTACCAGCGGATCACAAATGTCCCCCGTCAGCAGGACGGACTCATTCTACCAGCGGCCGTATAATACCCCACAGAAGAGGTGGCCCGGTTCACCCAGAGACTTGCTGCATCCCCTGAAGATTCCACGAGGAACGGACACGGCCCACAGACTGGGCTTCGCCCAACAAGCGAGAGGGTCAGAGTCAGCTGCCGGAGACCCTCGTTACCTGGCCGTTTCTGACTGATCCTAGCGGCTCCAGTCAAAAGTCTTAGTCAGGATACTTTCCCTGAGAGACGTGACTACGTCCCCTCCTATGGCAAAATATGGGCTGGTTTTCAGGCATTAACCTGTATTGGAAAACACGCTTGCCTTCAGGGACACGGCACAAAAAGCCTGTCCAAGATGGCCGGCTGTCTCGGGTGCAGTGGGAGAGGCAGATGCGCTGCTCCCTCCTGAGGGGCCTCCTCCCTGTGGACGGGATGCTGACCCCCAAGTACATAAGACTCCAGCCTCAGGCACCCAGAAGAGCTGCTGTTAGAGAGAACATTCTTTTCGTGGGGACAATTCACAATAAATACGCAACAGTCCTGACGGCTGCTACTAATGACACCGCCTCATTTAGCAGGGCCTCTGCACTATTTCCTTTGCTGGCCTAGCTTAGGAAATTACTCTCTCTTACTGCAGCTTCCAGAACCCACTTACCTCACGTAGGCCTACAAAGCACTTCCGTATCTGAACAGCCGGCACCTTCACGCAGATGGGACTCTGCGACGCCATTAATGAAATGTCAGCAGAGATCACCAGAGAATGACCAAACCGTGGCGATTCAGGGGCAGGCGGCCTCCTCTCACAACACTGCACCGAGGCCACCCTGGACGTCCCCCTGCCCACGCACGCCCTCTCACAACACTGCACCGAGACCGCCCTGGACGTCCCCCTGCCCACGCTCACCCCAGCTCCACAGAGGAGACAAGACCCGCGCTCTCCTCCCTGCGCTGCTGAGAGACGCTCCGGACAGAGAATGAGCGATGAGGCTGACGCCTCCCTTCGTCCCCGGGAACCACCCCGGCCCTCACAGCAAGGGGCGGTGCAGGTCACCGCGGGCAGCTCCCGGGGAGCCGGGGTGAGCCCGAGTGGCCAGCACGGCCTGACGCGAGGCGAGGCCGTCGGGGCGGGACAGCGCCCGCCCCGGCGCGCCGAGCTACCTGAGGGGAACCCGCCGCCGAAGAAGATGTTGAACAGGTCCTCGGGGGTGATGTCGGCCTCGCAGCCGCGGTGGAAGCTGAAGCGCCCGCCGCCCGCGGGGCCGCAGGCCTGCTCCTCGCTGCCCGTCAGGTCGTACTGCTTGCGCTTCTCGGGGTTGCTCAGGACCGCGTAGGCGTTGCCGATCTCTGCGGGGGCAACGGGCAAGGGTTGGCGGGCGGAGGCTTGGTGCCTCCGCGGCCACCCATCCCGGGAGAGGCAGCCACACCCACCCCGGGCTGGTGGCCTCTCCCGGGTGGGCGGCCCGCGCGTGTGCAAGGCCCAGGCGCGAGGGACTCGTGCTGCCGCCACGGCCCGCGGGCAGGGGGACGGCAGCCGGGCCCTCGCCCAGGTCGCCGGACACAGCCGCCCCGGGATAACGCGTGCCCCGCACACAGGGCTGTGTCTGTGGCCCGCCCCCCCCACCCCCCGCCCCCCAACTCCGGCGGCGCTGGGTCCAGCCCAGAGTCCGGCTCCCGACCCCGCCGTCCGCTCCGATGAACTACAAAGAACTCCGTTTCCCACCCCACACTCCCGCATCCAGGAGGCGCCTCGGATGCCGCTGCCGCCGCCGGGAGCGCCTGGTCTCCTTGCGGCCTTCCCGCCTCATCCCGCAGTCCCCGCGCGGGCGTCTCCACGGAAACGCCTCGCCCCTCTCACGGAAACGGCTAGTCCCTCTCACGGGAACGGGTCCGTCCCTCTCACGGAAACGGCTCGTCCCTCTCACGGAAACGGCTCG
>PVHY01031998.1:0-12202 GCA_004024945.1 Uropsilus gracilis | reverse complement strand
CTCACTAGCCAGATAAGACTCTTATCTCTTAGCCCCTTGCTAGCCAACCCAAATGGTATACGTATTCCCAAGCTCCTTGCTAGCCAACCCAAGTGGTACATGTATCCATCCCCAAGCGCCTCGCTAAGGGATAAAAGAACCACGTGGGGGGTCGGGGTCCTCACTCGCCCTGATGTAGCCGCCTCGTCAGTGACCCAGGTCAGTGCTGGACCCTGACTTAAGTCAGAAAATAAATGCCTCTTGCCTTTGCATCGACTGTGTGCTGTTGCTGCTGGAATCGCGGATCGGTACTTTAACATCAGCAACCAGCTCTTGAGATTCCTGAAAATCTAACGAATGGCCTTTGTGTCGCCCAAGGACAACATGCCAAGGTCCTTCAAGAAACCTGTAATTTTCCTTCAACTTCATGATGGAGGCTGTTCAGTTAATCAGTTGCAGGCGCTGGCCACAAGCTCCGGACAGTTTCTGGAGCGCTACTAGGGAAGCTCAGTCACGGGCTAAAGGCACAGTGTGCCTGGGAACTATCTTGTTAGAAGCCTGGGCTTAGCATGAAAATATTCAGCGATCACCCAGAGAGAGCTTGGAAGACGTCATACCGTGGTGGTGCACTCCTGTAATCCAAGTGCTGGGAGGCAAGAGGCTAGGGATCGCTTGAGTTCTCGGATTCAAGGCTACCCCGGGCAACATATTCAGACCTGGTCTCAAAAAAGCAGCTGGGCATGGTGGTGTGCGCCTGTAATCCCAGCTACCTGAGAGGCTGAGGCTGGGGATCGCTTGAGTCCACAGGATCAGGACTACTCCGGGCAACATAGCAAGACCTAGTCTCAAAAAAAAGAAAGAAAAAAAAAAAGAAAGAAAAGAAAAGAAAAAGAAAAGTGAAAGGAAATATTTAGCCATCAGAGGGGCTCAGCTTTGAGCCTGAGCAAGTCCGACCCAAGTCACACGGTGCTCTCCTGGCCTGTGGCACCCGAGGTAAAGAGACTCATTCCCAACTAGAATTATGTGCTCTATGTTGGGCACTGGGCTGCCAACCAGGGATACCAGGATGGCCAGTTCCCTGCTTTCCAAGGACTCAGAGTATTTGCAAAAATCACTGACCACATTTTGCATCCCTACCCAGCATGAGGTGCTTTTCCTTTTCTACTTTTATGTATGTATGTATGTATGTATGTATGTATGTATGTATGTATGTATGTATGTATTTTGAGACTAGGTTTCGCTTTTTTTGCCCGTGGAACCACAGGCTCATGTTGCCCGGGGTACCAATGACTCAAGAAATCCCCAGCCTCAGCTTCCCAGATAGCTGGGATTACAGGTGCGCGCCACCACGCCCAGCTATTTTTTGGGACTAGGTCTCGCTGTGTTGCTCCGAGCGGGACTCGAACCGCAATCCCTAGCCCCGGCCGCTTCATAGGCTGAAGCTTACAGGCACGAGCCACCGTGCCCAGCTCCCAGCTATAATTTTTGGAACTAGGTCTCGCTGTGTTGCCCCGGGAGGGACTCGAACCACGATCCCCAGACCCTGCCGCGGCTCCATAAGCTGTCGTTTACAAGCATGCGCCACCGTGCCCAGCCTCTATTATTATTTTTTTTTTCAAAACATCCTACGGTAAAATATCGAATATAAAATTTCCTGATTTCATCACTTTTAAGTGCACAGCTCAGTGGCGTTAAGCACATTCACGTTGTCCTGAGACCAGCTCTGCCTTCCAGTTCCAGAAGTTTCTCATCTTCCCAAAATGGAACTCTTCCCTGTTAATCAGTGACTCCCCCCCACCCAGGCCCTGGCCCCACCCTCCACTTCCTGTGTCCTTCCCTGTGCCCCTGGGGCCTCCTGTAGGCGGATCACACAGATTTGTCCTTTTGCGTTTGGAATATTTTCCTGAGCATCATGTCCTCAAGGTCCATCCACACTGTAGCCGGTATTGGAACTTCCTTCCGTTCATGACTGAATAATATTCCCCTAGCGTTATAGGCTACATTTTACTTACCATCCGTCAGCCACTGATGGACATTTGGGAGGTTTCCACCTTCCGTCTGTTCTGAATCACGCTCCTGTGAACTTGGTTGTGCAAATACCGGTTTGAATCCCTGCTTTCAATCCTTTTGCTCAGGTAGTTCTGATTAAGTTTTTGAGTAACCACCATATTAACTTGTATTTTTAACTTCCATTTTGAAATAAATGTAGATTCATATCAAAGTTGCCCCCAAACACAGAAAGTTCCCTGTATCTTTCCTCAGCTTCCCCCACCAAATATCATCCCACATAACCACAGAATAATATTAAAAATCTGGGACTTCACATTGGTGTCTTAGAAAGTATTCTGATCTGTAGCTGGGCATGGTGGTGCAGTCTGTAATCCAAGCACTGGGAGGCAAAGAGGCCAGGGATCGCTTGAGTTCTCGGGTTCAAGACTACCCTGGGCAATATAGCGAGACCTGGTCTCGAAAAAGCAACCCGGCATGGTGGCAGGTGCCTGTCATCCCAGCTACCTGGGAAGCTGAGGCTGGGAATCGCTTGAGTTCGTGGGATCGGGACTACCCTGGGCAACATAGAGAGACCTAGTCTCAAAAAAATTATTCTGATGACTAGTTTATATATGAATTCCTTTTTTGAGGGGGGGTTATATGCATATAGCTCTATGAGTTTTGTCACATCTTCAGATTCATGCAACCACCACCATAATCAGAATACAGAACATTTCCATCACTCCAAAGACAATTCTTTATGATCACAACCTTCCCCAAATCCTGACCACTCACAACCTCTGATCTGGTCTCCATCATGATAATGTTGTCATTAAAACAATGCCATAGAAATAGAATCACATGCTAACTTTTTGAGATGTCTTCTTTCAGTCCACATGAGACTTCTGAAATTCTCCCAAACTTTTTTCAAGGAGCTAGAGTTTGCTTCTTTTTAATTACTGAGTAATATTCCATGGGGGTGGAATTTCTCCACACAATTTCATTTATTTGGTTGACTTTAAATCAAAAATAGCTCATTTCTCAGCAGAAGAAATGTATTCAGCAATAACCATAAGCCTTGTGATTCATAATATGCGCTTCATAAATAGGCAAATAGAAGCCCCCCATTTCAAGATAATTTGCTTTTATAGAGAAAATGGGGGTGCCAGAGCTCCTCATTGGCTGAATGTTGTGGCTTCTCATTGGTGGAGGTGTTGCCAGGCAGGGTAATTCTTCCCTGGAGCGTAGCAGACTTCCTTGTTGGGAAGCGTGAGCTTAAGGGCTACTTTCTGAGGGCAGGGAAGGAGGACAAGGGCAAGCACTGTGATCGTGAGCAAGAGCGCCCTCTACAGGCCTTCCTGGTGCCAATTTTAGTCAATTTCATTCATTTAATTTTATTCAAGTCTCGTTTTGTTTATAAATTCACCCTTGGGACATTTAGGTTGTTTTCAGGTTTTTGGTCTAATACAAATAAAACTTCACAAGTATTCCTGTTCAGGCTTTTTTTCTTTTAAGGAACTATGAGTTTATTACTCTTGGGTAAATGAGGAGAGCCAAGCATCTGTTCAACTTTCTAAGAAACTGTCAAACCACTTTGCAGGGTGGGCTTTCTCATCTTGTAGCCCCACCAACTCTGCATCCTTGCCAAAACTTGCTATTATCAGTCAAATAAATTCTAGTCATTCTGGTAGGGGTTGTGTTGGGTTTAATTTACATTTCCTTCTTTTTTTTTAAGACTAGGTCTCACTATTTTTGCCCAGGGAACCACAGCCTCACGTTGCCCGAGGTACCACAGACTCAAGCAATCCCCAGCCTCAGCTTCCCAGGTAGCTGAGATTACAGGCGCACGCCACCACGCCCAGCTATTTTTTGGGGGACTAGGTCTCGCTACAGGCCCCTGGCAGGACTTGAACCGCGATCCTTGTCCCTGACTGTGGCTTCCTAGGCTATAATTTCATGTTTCTAAGAATGGATAAATTTGTACTTTGGGAGCCTTTTGCTACCTAACAGGTTTTTATGGGCCATAGTAGAACACAGTCTTTCATTCCTCCAGTGGTGGACATATGTGTGGTTTCCAGATTTTTGTCATCAAGGAAATTATTGTACCTTTCTCCTGGCTAATCAAGGGCTGGGTTTTCCTAGGTTACATGCCTAAGAAAAGAACTGGAAGGGTCATGGTGTATTCTAGATGGTGCTAAATTGCTTTTCAAAGGAGACTGACCAGCCGTTCTTTCAGTTACTCCATTGCACAGGTGAGGGAGATAAAGTTCAGGGTGCATTTTGAGATAGGAGCTGTGTACACATGTAATATTAGTACTAGATTGTACCTAAACAAGATAAATGTCACCTTGGATTGAATCTATCAACAAAACTATTACAAATGTATTTCCAGGGTAAGGGGAACTGATTTCAGAGACACCCAAGACTCCGGGACCAGGGAGCAGATATACTAAGAAAGATGTCATTGGAATCAATGATAAGTAGAGAGATAGGTAACAGGGAGAGGTTTGCAGGGCAAAATATGCTTGCTAGTAAAGATAGAGGAGGGTGTGAGTCTGTACTGTAACCTCAGGTCTGCGACAAGTGCTGAGAATCATGTGATTAACAGGAAACCTATCTCCCTGGGGACAGAAACTTCATTTATTCAACTAGCATATGCGGATGGAGTATCTCTATGGAGCTGAACCAGCAAAGAAGGAAATAAATCCTCATAACTAGAAGGGATGGCATCACAAAAGAGCAGTTGGGCAAGTCAGAATGCAGCAAGGCAGAGGTATGCAGGTTTATCTGGAATTTGAAGTAGGGAAGTAGCAGAGAAGAGGACTTTAGGGGAAGGTGGCATGTGTTGTGAACTTCTGAGTAGGAAGTGAGGATAACGAAAAATTCTATCTTAGAAAGGATTTAACTTCTTAATCCTCAAGAAGAGCTATCTTACAGGAAGGGCAATGTCTAGAATACATATATAATGGAATATTATAATCAAGAAAAGTAGTAAATTACTCTTACATGCAACCATGTGCATGAAACTCAGAATCACTGTACTGAGTAAAAGAAGTTGCACAAGAAAAAGTACATACCATACAGTCCATTTTGTGAAACTCCAGAACATGTAAAGCTAATCTACAAAGACAGAAATTAGAATCTCAGGTATCTCTGGGCCAGCTTGTCCGAGTTCCTAAATGCTAATGGCTGTTACTCTTTTACACTTCTGGTAGATGGAATCAGTCACGATGGGAGGATTTACAGCACAGAAATGGGCAAATGCTACAAATACAAGTCCACATCTTTCTGTCTTTAAAAAGAAGGGGTGGAGGAAAACACTGTTAAACATTAGCCAGCTCACCACAGCTGGTTGGGGCCAAGGAGATTAAAGAGGACACTGAAGAAACTCCCTAGCATGATGGTTGAGTTCTGCACCTTGTTTGTGGGAATGCTTACCATGGTGTATACAACTGCAAAAGCTCAAGGAACTTTCCAGAACTGTGCCCTTATTGTACGCGATTTATAATACAATCGAGAAATATATAAAGCCTAAGATAAAACGACAGAGAGCCCTCTGGGCTTAATAGAAACAAGGTAGCAATGCAAAGAGTTGGGAAAGGTGGTGGTATTATTTGAGGCCCCTCTGAATTCTGGGTGAGTGGATGGGAGCAATGAGAGGCAAAACAAAAATGACAATTATGGTACAATTAGTATAATGGTATCCTCAGCATTTCTAATCAGGGTAGAGCTGGTTACATAGTTGCATTTCTAGGGCATTGTCACACTTTGCAATTTTATGTACATATATTTTAACATTGTATCTGGTGGCGTCAAAGTATCTCTCTAGCACATTGCAATTTAAATGTTAAATGAATGGGGGGGGAGGCAGAGGGCAGGGCCTGGACGTGTGCAGGACTGAGCAGGAAGACCAGGGGACACGGAATGGTCCCTGGAAGAGTTGGCTGAGCCGTTCCCTCTCTTTTGTCTTCTCACCAAAGGTGCCCCCCCCATGAAATGTACACAAGTGCTCAGAGATGTGAGGAAAAGAAAAGCCACGTGGGGAATTTTTCATAGTCTATTTCCCCCCTTCACACACACACCCCACCCCTCTTTTAAATGACTGCCCCTTATTCTGCGCGGCTACTTCCTCCTTTTTAAAACACTGGTGAGGACATGTTGCTCAGTGAAATCAGCCTGACACAAAGGACACACACAAAAAGTGTGTGAGTCCACTCACAGGAGGACCCAGGAGGATGAAGTCACAGAAATTAGAGGGTGCGTGCCGGGGGCTGGGGAGTTAGCATTTAATAGAGCTTCAGTTTGGGAAGATGAGAAAGTTCTAGAGACAGATGGTGGGGAGACGTGGGTTGCATAAAATGTGACTATACTTACTGCACTGAGTTGTGCACTTAAAATGGCTAAAATGACAGATTTTATATTACGTTTATTTACCATGATTAAAAAAAACGTTTTTAAATGAGCTTTGTCTCAGCAAAGACTGGGGATAACGACATAATGAGGTGGCTGAAGTGTTTGCAAGGCAGAACCTGTAAGTTGACTCTGGGTGGTTCTTCCAAACGTCTGGGGATTTTACGGGGTTATGCCCTCCCCGGCCGACACTCGGACATCTCTAAGGGTCTCCCCAGCCCACCTGCACATGCCCATCACCCCCACCAGAGCCCCTCAACCTCTCGCAGACCCCGGCGCCCCCACCCCCACCCCCAGCCCAGCCGGTGCCTCAGGCGCATGTGCACTCGCGCGGTGGGAATCGAGCTAGTGCGCATGCGCCGGGCACCGCCTCGCGCCTGTACCGCCCCTTTCCCCTTCGGGAGGTGGCCTGGGCGTGGTGCGCACGCGCCGCGGCGAGGGACCCGGCCTGGCGTGGTTCCTGGCGCCGGCTCTCGCGAGAGGAGCGTCCGCGATCTTGCCGCTCCCCTCCCCTCCCTCGGCCTCCCGGGCTCCCGCTGCAGCGTCAGCCTCGGTCGGGCGGCGGCGGCAGCGGCTGCTCCTCGACTCGGGTCCCGGCTCCCTCAGCCCCGGCCCGCCGCGCCGCCTGTGCTCGCCGACCCGGCGCCGGCCTAGGCCGCGATCGCAGCCCCGGGCTCACTTCGGCGCTGCCCGCTCCCGGCCCGCCCCCTATGGGCCCCGGCTAGAGGCGCCGCCGCCGCCGGCCCGCGGAGCCCCGATGCTGGCCCGGAGGAAGCCGGTGCTGCCGGCGCTCACCATCAACCCCACCATCGCCGAGGGCCCGTCCCCCACGAGTGAGGGCGCTTCCGAGTAAGTGGAGCGGGCCGCCCGGGGTGTGCATGGGCCGGGGGACCTCCGAGCAGGCGGAATGGGGGGAACCCCTGCGTAGTGCGGTCGGGGGAGTGGTGTCCCTGAGTGGTGAGGTGGGGAAAGAGGAAAAGGGGGCTCCTGAGAGGAGAGGAAGGGGTCCCTGGGTGGTTAGGTGTGGGGACGGAGGAGACGGCCCCTGAGAGGGGAGGTGGGGTGGAGGTGCTTCTGGGGAGAGGAGATGAGGCACATCCCTGAGGTCGAGGGAGGGCGTCCAGGACTGGCGAGAGTAGGGGGGGAGACGGAGACCTCTGGGCATAGTTGAGGATGGGGTCCCTGAGAAGAGAGGGCTGTCTGGGAGCGTTGCTGAGAGGAGGGGACGGGGTGAGGACCCCCCCATTGGGAGGTGGGCCAGATCGAGTCCCTGAGAGGGGAGAGCATGAGAGGGTCTCAAGTAGCAAGAGGCTGTCCCTGGCTAGTGAATTGGGGTGAAGGGAAGAAGGTGAGTTGTGGGGTCCCCAGGTAGTGAGGGTGATGACGGGGAGAGTCCTAAGGGGGAGAGGATGGGTCCGGAGGCGCCTCATAGTGAAATGGAGAAAGGGGGTGCCCTGGGTACTTGGGTGGAGGGAGGCAGGTACCCCTTGCTTCTTACCAAGAACAGGGTAAATGGGGTTCCTGAGAGGAAAGGGAGGGTTGAGGGGGGATCCTGCTGGGAGGGGTCTCTGAGGGGGAGAGGGGAGGGGAGGACCCTGAGAACCTGGAGTGCAAGGTGAAGAGGGTGCCAGCGAGGTGAGAGCAGGTTGACAGAAAGAGGGACCTGGGGTAGGGCCCTGGGAGTGAGGGTGGGGTGAGGAGAGAGTTCCTGAGAGTTGGGGGGGGGGTAAGTGTGGATGGTCTCTTAGAACTGGGAGGAAGGGGACCTGGGAAACTAAGGATGTGCTGAGAAGATCCTGATAAATGGAGACGAGAGTGGGACCCCCCCCTTCCCCCCAAAGTTGGGGAGAGAACTGAGGAGGCAAAGAAACTGGGGAGGCCAGGTGTGAGAGGAGTTTGAAGACGGGAGGTATGGGGGAAATGGGGAGAAATGGGGGGGTGAAGGGAGGTTAGGAGGGCCTGCAGAATTCCTAAAAGTGGAGGAACAGTCTCAATTGGGAGTGAACGAAGCTTCAAGGGGCTGGAGAAGTGCAGGCAGTTTGGGTCTGTCGAGGGGGGAGAGTTTGGCTCGGAGGGGACGGAGAAGGTGTTTCTGGGGTGGTGACCCTGCGATGGGCGGATCATGTCTTGTGAGCGTAGGCCAGTGTGACCACTTGGCCCCAGTGTGGCCACTGTGGCCTCCCACTACTGCTCTGTCCGTGTCCAGGCAGGGCGGGAGGGTCCCGGCCAGGGTCCCTTTGCTGTGTTTGTGATGTGCCCCCAAGGGAACCTAGTGTGGCGGATGAGTGGCGTGTTTGGTGTCACTCTGGAGACCAGGGGCTGAATCCCTGCGTGTGTGTGTGTGTGTGTGTGTGTGTGTGTGTGTTGATCTCTTTGTCCCTGAGGGCACAGCGTGGAGATGTGTTCCTTCTTTTAAAGAAATTCCTTCCCGGCCTCACGAGAGAGCCCCTCTTTATCTTCCCTCTGCTTTCATTTCTGTGGTTTCTGATTTCCATCCTTTCAAGAATTCCCGCAGAGGAAGCCGGCCGTCGCCACTCCAGGGCTGTTTTATAACCACAGATAGTTGCCATGAAATTGAAAGGAGTCGTCAGCTGACTCCACAACACGCTGTAGGTACCGGCCTTCCAAGCCGCTGCTTTGCCCAGGCGGCAGGTCACGCCTTCCCCCTTCCCTCCTTCTCAGTCCTCTTGCATCTCCGGCCTGGGCTCCCCTCAGCAGGCATCAGCAAGCTCCTTCTAGGTCCAGTCCTGGCACAGGGAGGAAGCCCCCTTCCAGCTGGGCCACAGGCCCCAGCTTTGCCCCCAGGAGGGACGTGTTTGCTCCCAGGCACTGCCTGTTCCTTGCTCGTGGCCTGGGGGAGCAGGTCCCCTCCTGTGGGCCGGAACTGCAAGAGACCGGCAGGATCGGGAGAGTGAGACGAGGTGGTGAGACGCCTTCCATGCTCTGAAGGAGACACCTAGCCTCCTGCCGCTCTGCGCCCTCCTTGCTGTACAGGTGTCTCTCAGCGTGACCTCTCGCCTGCGCACCCCGCTGCTCCCACCTCCAAGATGCAGGAGTCGTGGTCAGACTTCGGGGTGGGCAGGGCCCTGAGACAACTACCTTGCCCTTGTGCCTTTGGTTGAATTTCCTCTGGAAAGTCTCCCCCAGCCAGGCACTCACCCTTGGCTTAGCTGCTCTCGGGAATTGGCAGCCGAAGTCTGCCCCGGGGGCCCCCTCGTTTTAGAGACTTTCCTTGCTGGTCCGCTTCCTGTCTGGTGCTGTAGCCTTTGGCCGCAGCCAGCCCTGGAAGTGTGGCTTGTCCCAGTTCAGGGAGCTCCCAGTGTAACATGCCTTCCTCCCATCAGAGGTTCCATGTGAAAGACGTGAATAAGTATTAGCCTGTTTATGTTGATTGCAGTGGGAGATGAGAATATTGGTGATGGGCCAAAGCTGACACGTTGTTATAATTAATTTCACCTCTTACACTCTTGTAGCGAGGCTGCTGGGAGATTTTATGGTGTGTGCGGCTTACGTTCTGTTTCTTTTGGACAGCTCTGGACTGTCCTTGCGTGTGCTGGGCTGAAGTGTACCCGCTGCTGCAGAGAACTTTATTCTCCAATGTGTGGTTCAAAGTCAAAACATTCGTGAAAACCATTTATTGTCAAAATTTCCTCTGAAAATGTCCTGCGTCACCCAATAAAACCCAGCGTACACTGTCGGTTTTGTAATAAATGGGTTCAGGGATGTATGTCCACATAAGTGCCCATGTTTACGGTGGTATCCAGGATATAATAAGAGTGTGCTGGTTGAGCAGAATGCCCTGGAATTGGGTCTAAATTACGCCCCGCTCCTTTCCCCTGCAAGTGCCCGTGTAATTCATGTAAATGAAAGGCACTTCGCTGCGACTTCGAGCTCCTGTCCCCTGGTTCTAGTTCTGTGCTCCGGGGCCGCTCGGAGTGGCTTTGCTCCTGTCTCATGAAAGACCAGCGCTTGGCCTGACCCTTCACTTGCCCGGGCCCTAGGTCTTGCCTCCCAGCTCCCTGACTCCCTCCGCTGTGGCTGGAGTCCCTGTGTCACAAAGGACTGCTCGGTCCTGTACCAGGAGCACCAAGCCCGCGTGGGCCTGCCTTGGCTGCATCCGGGTCCTTCATCTGGGAAGCTGCCTTCTGTTCTGGCCGGTGGTGTGTTGGAGGTGGCTTGTCTGCCCCATAGACTGTGAACCCCTGGGGCGCAGGAATCGGTTCTGGTTCACCTCTGCCGCCTCCTGTCGCCTCACAGTCAGCTTGGCTGGGGCCCAGTCCCATCATCTCCCCCAGACCCCTCGCTAACGCTCGCCTTTGGGGTCTTTGCAGAGCAAACTTGGTGGACCTCCAGAAGAAGCTAGAGGAGCTCGAACTTGACGAGCAGCAGAAGAAGCGACTGGAAGCCTTCCTCACCCAGAAGGCCAAGGTTGGGGAGCTCAAGGATGATGACTTTGAAAGGATCTCGGAGCTGGGAGCCGGCAATGGCGGAGTGGTCACCAAGGTCCAGCACAGGCCTTCGGGCCTCATCATGGCGAGAAAGGTGAGAGGTGGCCCGCGGCCGTGGTGCTCTCTGCTGCATGCGACGGCAGGCACGCCCCTCTACGTGTGGGAGAGAGGGCTGCAGGCCCAGGTCTCCACTCTGATTGGCTCCTGGGCTCGGGGGGCCCTCTCCCCGCCACCCCCAGCCATGGGCTCTGGCTCTGAGGGAGGGCAAGCGTCCTTGAGTGTGGCAATGCCGGCTTACCTCACGCCGCTCTTTCCTCTGATTACTCAGTTCTGCTTTTGGCGACACCTTGAGTTCTGTGGATCTGAGTCGGGCTCTGCTGCTTGCTGCGATGGTCACGTTGAGAGGGGCTCCTTAGCAGTGGGGTAACCAAGCACCCTGTTTCCCCAGAGAACTCTGTATTAGGAGTTCTCCATCGAACCAAGAGACCAAGAATTTGCACGTGTGCGCAGGGGGCGGGGGGTGGGGGACGGGACGGGACGGGGACAGGGACACATGGACAGTTTAAGATACTGGCTCACAAAACTGTGGGAACTGGCAAGTCCAAGATCTGCAGGCCAGCAGGCTGCAGACCCTGGGAGGAACAGGCCTCGTGGAGTTCACAGGCACCCTGTAGGCAGACCTCCTTCTTCAGGAGATCTCAGTCTTTTCCCTCAAGACCTTCAGCTGATTAGGTGAGACCCACCAACTTAGAGAATGTACTTTGTGAATTTCATGTTAAATCACACGTGGAACAGAAACTTCACAGAGGCATCTAGTGTTTGACCAAACACCTGGTGGCCATGGTCTGGCCAGGTGGACACACAGAATCCACCATCTCTCCACACTTTTGTACAAATCCCAACACTGGGAGGTCCTGAACCTGCCTTATCTGGGCTCCTGTGCCGTCACGCAGCCCCCCTGCTGAGGTGCGGGGACAGCCCTGGGAGGTGTCGGGGTTGAGCGGGAAAGGATGTGACTGGGCGTGGTAACTCCTCAACGTGATGAGGGCTTCTTCTGCACAGCGTGCTCAGCCCATGCAAGTGCGTTCTCTGGGCTCAGCAAGCCACTTCTCTCTGGAAAGCTGTCACCTGCGGTTCCCTGGTTGTATCCCTGGAAGTCTGGCGTCCCCTGCTGGGGTGGGTCTGCGAGGGGGCCCCAACATGGTTGGAGGACCCCACCTTGGGAACGCTATGCTTGGCTTCCCTTGGGATTTAGCTCTCTTGCTGCTCTGCCTCTAGAGCGTACTCTCCTCAGGAAGTCCACAGCCACATGCTTATGTTTCTGGGCCCTCACTGCAGGCAGCCCTGGCAGTCTCTGGTTTGCCATTGCCCAAAGC
>PVHY01031997.1:0-12168 GCA_004024945.1 Uropsilus gracilis | reverse complement strand
GGATATGAAGAGAAAGGAACACTCTTACACTGCTGGCGGGAGTGCAAACTGGTCCAGACACTATGGAAAGGGTATGCAGGACCCTCAGACAAATGACAGTGGAACTACCTTTCGACCCAGCAATCCCACTACTGGGAATCTACCTAAAGGACACAAAAACACTCACTCAAAAGGACCCCTGTTCTCAGATGTTTATGGCAGCGCTATTCACAATAGCCAGGATGTGGAAACAACTCAAATGGCCCCCAAACTGATGAATGACTGAACAAGCTGTGGTGTATGTACACGATGGAATATTATGCATCAATCAAAGAAGACAAACTTATGTCATTTGTAGCAACATGGATAGAGCTAGAAGGAATTATGCTAGCAGAACTAAGTCAGAACAAAAAAGAGAAATACAGGATGATCTCACTTATATGTGGGAGATAGGGAAAACAAACAAACAAATGAACAAGAAAATTTAAAGCTAACTTTCAGCTGAATTGAAGCATAAGCATGAGAGGGCAGCAGGGTGAAAACAGGGGAGGGGGAGGGCACAAAAGTTTAAGATGGTTTACAAGTGATAAGGTGATGGGAGAACCTCAGTGGTGTAATTGATATATGTGTATATATGTATGTGTGTGTGCAATCAAAAAATAACAAAAAATAAAATAGTTGCCTCTTATTTTTCTTGAGTTTAAATCCCAGCTAATGGTTGTACTTTCACCGTATCACACTCCCTCCCCAAGTTTTCCTTTATCCATGTATAAAACAAGGACTCTGTGCATACCCATGGCACGATTCTGTGTGTGACGTGGTGCCTGGAAGACAACAAACACTTGATAAATGTTGGCTCTTGTCTCTCTTCTTGTGTCTATTCCTGAAGTTCTTCCATGGCCTTTACATAGTAAACCAGAAATTCCACGTGGACAGCGGAGTCTTATTCCTCATGTATCATTTGTAGCAGACTTCCTTGACACTGATCGGCCCTGCTAATGGTTGTGATTGCCATGGCTAAAGTCACCATCGCCACAGGCTGTCACTCTCCTCCAAAACTCTGCTATATGGGCTACAATAAAATCAGTCACAATAATGTTCTGACTGTGGGACACCCCTACTTGATTATAATACTGCCCGGTAAAGATGTAACTTTGATAACAGAGATAACTTGGGCTATTTTTCCTCAAAACCTTTATTCAGTAAGTCACTGAGATTGGCATTGGGGCTTTTGTATCTGCATTTCTAGTAATATCTGCTATTGTTCATTATGCATTTATTCCCACTGAATGATTTTCACATAGCTCATAGATATAAGGACTCGTGATTCTATTGACTTATGAATTTCTTCAAGCAAGGTGACCTTTCAAGCAAGGTGACCCTGGTAAGTGATTTGGATGGCATCACTTTACTTCCTATATACTACCATCTGGGGAGAAGGTATAGACTTATGGCAGCAAGTACTCAGAAGTAAATGCTTCTGCCACACATCTTCTACCAGGCTTAGCACCCAGTTCCTGGAACTAAAGTTGAATTTTATTCAGCTGCTCATTTATCCCCTAAATTG
Source organism: Uropsilus gracilis (assembly GCA_004024945.1). Taxonomy (NCBI): domain Eukaryota; kingdom Metazoa; phylum Chordata; class Mammalia; order Eulipotyphla; family Talpidae; genus Uropsilus; species Uropsilus gracilis. The sequence goes on along the minus strand of PVHY01031997.1, from coordinate 10,622 downwards.
TTGCTATCATCTGTCTATCTATCTATCTATCTATCTATCTATCTATCTATCTATCTATCTATCTATCTATCATCTATTATCTACCTTTTTTTTTTTTTTGAGATTAAGTCTCGTTATTTTTGCCCATGGAACCTCAGTCTCACGTTGCCCGAGCTACCACAGACTCAAGCAATCCCCAGCCTCAGTTTCCCAGGTAGCTGGGATTACAGGCATGCACCACCACACCCATCTAGATTTTTGGAAGTAGGTCTCACTACATGCCCCAGGCGGGACTCGAAATACGATCCCTGGTTCTGGCCGTGGCTTCTTAGGCTGCTACTTACAAGCACACGCCACCATGCTCGGCCTATTATCTATCTTTCTATCTATTTATCTATCATCTATCTATCTATTATCTATCTACAAAGCATATTAGAAATATTGCTGACAACCTCGCTCATGCATGAACCTCCACCGACCTAGCAATCTTTTCTTTATACCTAGTATAGCTTTTTCTCTCTGATACCCTCTCAGGCTTGACAGGTTTGAAGCAGTAATTTCAGGTAGGTGGGTCATTCCAAGATGTAGATTTGGTGAGTATTAGGAAGCGTGGTTGCCTATCATCTATGCCCTCATTTTCAATCTTTCATTTAAAATTTTATCTCCATCTTTCCGACATCTCTTTTTATATATCACCTACTTTGTTTAGAACTGGGAAAAGAATATGGAAGTATAATTTAATGCTTCCTCAAGTAGCCCAAAACTGATAGCAAACCCAAGAAATAGTAAGGGAGGGAGAAAAATTGGGGTAGAATAAGAAAGTAAGTAGAAAAGTAACATAAAAGGAAAGTACATTTCAAAAACAACTGCAAGTGATCAGAATAGCTTTGGGTACCATTCCTGAGAGTCTACTGAGGAGACTGGATGGAAACTATAGCTTGTTCACCTCTGTCCTCTTTGTTGGGCTACGTTTATTTGCAGAGAAAAATTTAGTGATGATCATTTATAATGTCAATATTGTAATACTATACATAATAGATCACAATATTATTATCATTGAGAAACAATTATAATCCACAGGACAGTATTTATAAATGCAGATACTTGTCACTTAGGGACTTTGTCTTAAACAGAGCAAAGTGATGACTTTTACACTCACGCATAGATAACATTTTCATCTATTTTATCACTTTTGTCTAATTCATTGGTTCTATTCAATGTACCCCAGAAATTATAAATCAGGGCAATATGCATCAAGGTCTGGAAATAAAATCTCCTTCTGTTTTCTGGGTGATTCCGGTGTGATTTGTGGAATACTCTTTGAGAAACAGAATGTGAATAGCTTTATGTGCCTTCTCAGTAAATGGACATTATTAGGCTTGCTCCTAAGTTTCTTATGAGACATAATGTATATAAATGCTTAGAACAGTCTGGTACTTACTAATCATTCAGCACATGTTAATTTTTCACCCCTAAAACTGTGTTTTATATTTTAGAAGTTATTTTCCACTATGCAAAAAAGAAACAGTGTTGAATTACAGTACAATTTCTCCCCACTTGCAGGTCCCAATGAATACATCCTGGTGTTCAGCTACATTTACTTCAAATAGCTTTGCTGACTGTTTCAAACTGGTTGCTCGCCTGCCTCAGGTGAAAATCCATTCTACCGTGTTCTAATAAATGAAATCAAGATGCATATCTCATTTTATTCTGTCCTGTACTTTAAGCTAACTTGCCCATATTCATTCTAAAATACCAAATGCGCTCTCTTAAATATTATCTTTCCATGGATTGTTGGCAGGAATGAAAATACTGCGATTTTAGTTACTAATGGATGAAACACCCTGGGGATGCTAGGCGGAACAATGCTGTAATAATGAAAAGGAAGGAAGTACTTCATATCCTCTATATTAAAAATAACAAGAAAACTGCAGGTGAATCTTCAAAGCTTTAAGGTATCTTCCCTTGCCTTTCTTTGAAAAGCATTTCAAAATACGTTGCGATAAAACAAATTTAGTGTCTTTATCTCAGTAGGTCTCTGCTTATGAATAATCCTTGAACCCTCTGTGAATGGTTGGGGGTGAATCTAGTATCTAAAATTTGCAAACTGAAAAGTCAGCATAGAAATCCTCTCATGCCTGTCACCACCAACAGCTTTGAGGGGAGTTTCTGATTTCAAAAAAAGAAAACCATCAAGGTATTAGTTAAGCTCCCCTCCTGCCCCTGGCTGCCTGAAGATGCATTGCCACCATGAATGACACAGGGACTAGCCAACCCAGGAACTGACTGCTTGAGGAAGCAAATGGTCATTGATGCCTTTTTACCCTGGGAAGGCAACAGGACCAAAGACAGAATCAGGAAACACTAGCTAAAATGCGTAAGACCACCCGTGATGTCATCTTTGTATGTGGCTTCAGAACCCATTTTGGAGGTAACAAGACAACTAGCTTTGACCTAGTCTAATTAGATGACAGAAAAGAAAAAAAGAACTCAAACATAGAACAGTAAGATATGGGCTATTGGAGCAGGACCTCAAGAAAACAGTGAAAAGAACACAAGAACGGACTGAAGATGGGGGATTGCAAGACCAGTGTTGGTGGTGACATAAAGAAGTAAATATTCTGCAGTGAATTTATCTGTATCGTGGTGACTGCACAGATTTTGCATTATGTTGTGTTCCTGAGGAAAATAAAAGCACACAACTCCATGAACACCTTTTCCAGATGAAACAACGAACAGAATCTTGAATTATACCCTTCAGCACTTCTTATATGTATACGTACAGAAAGTTGTGAGTATCATTGAAAAGAGAACAGTGTAGAATGATGGCAGTTTCTGGAGTTGTGCCCATTGTTTCTGAACTTTTTTTATTCAGTGGCTAGTGAGTCAGCAAACAATTTTAGAGAAAACAAATAGTTATTATTGGCAGATAGAAGCATTTTCCTTCTATGCATTCCCACCCCTCAGTTCCTTCCACCTTGCCTCAGCCCTCAAGTGACTCAGAAGAAAGTTGCATGTTATATAAATTCTTCTGCAAGAGCCTGGTTAGAAAGCAAAGACAAGGAAAATTGGGGGAAACGGCATAAGAAATACTAGCCTATGGGTACCCCTATAGAATTTATTTACCAGGTTAGCACTCATCAGAGAGTAGGTGATTTGGATCAAAGGGGAAAGGGTAACAAAGAAGTGAAGGTAGAATGTCTTCAAGTACCTTCCTAGGACATGCAAGCTTCTTAAACCAGGAGACAGCATGTGACAGAAGCTGGAAAAGTGTCTGAACTCATAGCAATTCCCTTTTATTCAATGACAAACCACCCCAAAATACAGTCAATGAATCTCAAGCGTTTCTTCTTTTTCCAACATCTCTGAGTTGGGCTTTCATCTCTCTGGATTGGCTTGATTGATGGCAAGATAGTCTTGGATGGCCTTCCTTACTGGTGTGGCAGTTGGCATGTTGGTTTAATGCCTTACCCTCCAAAGATCCCAACCTCTTTCCATGGTGGTCTCGGGTTTGCAGAGAGCAGCAAGTAAGGAACTCAGTGCACCAGCACTTTTATAGGCGCTGTTTGTACCTCACATGTCCGACTGTCAAACGCAAGTCACAGACCAGCAGAATCAGTGTCTCCGAGTGTCCCGAGAGTATGGAGCGAGCAGGTGGGATCTTGTCATCAGTTTTGCATAAACTTGACCAGAGTTAGCAGGTCAATTTGTCTCCCTTACTCCTTTGTACTCTTTCCCTTTAAACTTCAACTTTTCTAAAGTTCTGTCTAAAATCATTGAAAAGGTCATCTCTTGGAAGTCAGTCTTTCCATGTTTTTACATTCCTATTCATTTGGGCAACAGAAATTTTACCAATTTTCTTAACTCTAGGTTTGTTAGCCTGGACTGTTATTCTTTCAGGTAGAAATGGCTGATAAACCTAATGACTCTAGCAGTTGTTATATTGAATGTATCAGCCGTAATAAAGCAGGGTCTGATTTGGTAATAACACATCCCATCAATCAGCACCATAAACAAGAGTGAAATCTTATTCTTGCTACATGTCAAGTTTATTTTGACAGGGGATTCAGCTCTGGGAATCCTCACTGCAAGGTGCAAGTTGATAAAATTCCACCCTCTGAAATGGTGCTGGTCATATGTTACAGGTAAATGAAACAGGGCCAGCAGGGTTGTCAAGAAGCAGGGTTATTTGCACTGGTCCAGTGGATTCACATCCAAATACTGAACCCTCACCCCCAATCCTCTCCACAGCCAAGGGCGTCATTGGCTTATAGGTTCACAGTTCTCTGGAGTCCAGGGTGAGACAGCTTCGATGGTGGGCAAGATAGATGTCAGGGTATTGATGTGCCTGTCTGTAGATGTGGAGCTAGGCCAGTTTGTTTGTGAAACCCCCCAGACCCCCTGAACCCCATGGTTATCTGTCACCATGCCTCACTGTAGCAGTGAGACAATGAGGCTTCCTACACTGGCATCTAACTGATCTGACCCAATAAAGATATGGGTCGCTTCTATCTATAGCCCAATGGCTAGAGCTGTTCGAATAGCCTTGTCCAATCACAAGTAAGGTTTCTGTGTAGTCTAAAAGCAGATGGCGTGGAGCTGTGAGGTGGGGTGGGGGCTGGGGAGGAGGTAGTTAGAGCATCTTCTAAAGTCCACCCTTCCTATCATCGCATACTCATGTTTCTCTCCTTCCCAGCCACAGAACCAGTCATTCAGTAATATCCTTATCAAGAAAGAAAATTTGTAGATTCTACCCAGCAATGGTTCGGGTCTCAGAATTCTGACTCTGAGTAATTTTGTCATTGTGTACAAGTGTCACTTCCCTGTGTGTGTAGTTACACACACACACACACACACACACAACCTACCCTTTGCACACACCCAATCTGAAATGGAAGGACTGACACAGCAATCCACACTCTGTTATTGATCTAAAGGCATCACTGATCTAAAAGAATTTGGGAATCCTCCTGGTGGATGAATGGTAGCCCCTTAACTCAAATGTGGATAAATCTTCCCTAGCTAGGTCCTAACTTAACTCCATAAGGCAGTCATTTGTTGGTTGCCTATCCATAGCTTCTGCTCACTCCTCACCCAATACTTCCAGAAGATTCTTCCTTTTCCTTTCTCCCCCTCCCCATATCTGAAGTATAATATGCCTGCCTTGGGGCTACACTTTTTCAGTCGTCTCTCTTGCCTAGAGTCTTATGAGCCTGAGTATCATTCAATTTTAGAGCAAGTTAGCGATGCCTTTGAGAGAGCTGAGCTCTCTGAAGTAAAGCTTTCTTTCCTGTATGATCCATCTTCTAGCTACCAGTCAAGCAACCACAGTTGAATTAGCTTCCAATCTCCCCTCTTTCTTCCCTCTCATCAGAATCATAGTTTAACTTCTTTTGAAGATAACTCATCCTAAGGAAGAGATTTAAATGGGAGTTACTTTCTCGATAGAGATAGCCTAATCCATTTAGAGGTCTTGCTTAATTTGGTCTCTACTTCAAAACCACTTTTAAGTTAGTCAGAGACATCTAACTTGTTTTACTATAGCAACTGAAAAGGTAATTAGTTGCTGTTTTAAGTAGTGCAAGACCCTGCATTTCTGAAACTTTTCTGCTTCAGAAGTTGGGAGACTTTAAAAAAGAAAGTAGAAAGTAGAGCTAATATCCATTTATTCTATGTGTCCTACAACTATTTATTTTGCACCTATTCCAAAGAATAAAAGCAAACATACCTGTTCTCATGAGCTACATTATTATTATTATCATATTGTAACACATGAAAATCATGTGATGGAAGCCACAAGTAGTCTTGGATATTAGCTTTCCAGAAGACAATTGGAATAAATTGCTTATGTATTTATTATTCCTCACTTTTTCTGTTTTCATTGTGCCTTTAAGGAATGGTGTGGCAGGATTAGGGCTGTGCTTAGTCTCTGGCATCTGGTCTAGATGCTCAAATCCAGCAGCCTGTGAGAGCCATGAGCACAGAAGACAATCGAATATGGAATGGGAAATATGTGTATATATACACACCACTTTACTTTTAGCAATTGAGTTTTCAAAATATGCAAAGGTCTAAAAGTGTTTTCCATGAAAGTAGTATTAGCAATTTGTCATGCTGTTTTTATTAAAATTTGCCTGAATAATAACTTTGCATGGTTCACTATCAAAACTGTATAAAAAGCAGATAAATCTGTTTGCATTTCCATCCACTCCGCTCTCCCTTTTGGTCCCAATAAGTAACACTTCAATTTCTCATGTATCTTTCTGCACAAATACAAAACTATATACTTGCTATTTCCTCCTTTTCTCACATGAAAGGCAGCCAAAGTGGTGCCTGGTACACAGCTTCTCGTAGTTAATGATATATTCTGGCATTCTTGCCATCTAAGTACACACAGAATTTATGTCCTTATTATCATTGTACCATTGTTTATTCAATTATCCAGCCCTTGTGAATGGACACTTAGGTTATTTCCATTCTTTTACCGTAAGAAATGACTAATTTGCTATGTGTGCGTGTGTTATATGTATAGGATAATTTTCCAGAAGAGGAACTGCTAGGGCATAAGAATCTATTTATAATTTTATTTATTTTAATAATTTATTTAATAATTTATTTATATATAAATTTCACATCTTTGTAATCTCAGGGATCCAACCCCCCCACCCTATCCACCTTTCCCCATCTTTCCCCCCACCCCAAATTGTGTGCTTCAGTTTGGTGGTTAGTTTGTTTTGACTTTTCCTCATGGCTTTTGTTTATTTTTTTGTCCTATGTCCCATATATTAGTGAAACCATTTGGTTTCTACCTTTTTCTTGTTGACTTGTTTCTGCTAATATGGTTTCTTCTAGGTACATCCATGTTATCGTAAAATCATCAAATTTGTCACTTTTAATTGGTGAGTAATATTCCATCGTTGTATGCATACCACATTATTTTTTCCATCCAGTCATCTTTTGGGGGGCTTTAGGTTGCTTTCAAGTCCTTGAAATTATAAATAGTGCTGCAATAAATATCTGAGCACAGGTGTCCCTTTGTACCCACATTAAGGTCTCTTTTGGGTAGATTCCCAGAAGAGCGATTGCTGGGTCAAATGGTAGTTCCATTTTCATTAATTTGAGGGTCCTCTACACAGCCTTCCATAGTGGCTGGACCAGTTTACCTTCCCACCAGCAGTGTAAGAGTGTTCCTTTCTCTGCACATCCTTGCCAGCACTTGTTGTTGCCCGTTCTTTAGATGTGGGTCATTCTTACTGGTGTAAGGGGCATCTCATGGTGGTTTTGATTTGCATTTCCCTTATTACTAGGGACATTGAGCAAATTTTTCATGTGCCTATTGGCCATTTGTATTTCCTCTTTGAAGAAGTGTCTTTTTAGTTCTCCCCATTTTTTGATTGGGCTTCTTGTCTTGCTTTTGTTTAGTTGTGTGAGTTCCTTGTGGATCTTTGTTATTAAACCCTAATCACTCTTGTGGAGGGAAAAAAAAAAGAGAGAGAAAGAGAACAGAGGTATTACAATTCCAAACTTCAAACAATAGCACAAAGCCATAATAATTAAAACAGCTTGGTACCAGTACAAAAACAGACAATCAGACCAATGGAACAGACTTGAGTGTCTGGAAATAAAACCGCACATATATAGTCAACTAATCTTCAACAAAGGAGTGAAAAACTTAACTTGGAACAAAGCTTCTTCAACACATGATGCTGGAAAAACTGGAATAAGACATGCAAAAAAATGGACCAAGACAACTCCCTCACACCATGTACAAAAATCAATTCAAAATGGATAAAAAACTTAGATGTCAGACCTGAAACCATAACATATATAGAGGATAACTTGGGCAAAACCCTCCATGAATTACAATTCAGAAATCCCTTTCCGGATACATCTACAGATGTCAAAAAAAAAAAAAAAAATGAAGGAAAACATAAACAGATGGCACTACATCAAACTGAAAAGCTTCTGTACAGCAAGAGAGACAACAGAAAAAACAAAAAGAAGCCCAACCGAATAGAATATATTTATAATTTTAATAGGTTCCACCAAGTTATTCTCTTTAAACATTGTGCCTCTTTTGCACTCCCTTTTGCACAAGCAATACATGAAACTGTTTATCCAGTCTTGCCAACAGTATGCTGTCAAATTTTAGGATTTTTGTCCAGTTTGGTAACTGAGCACAAATCACAATTTGTCCTAATTATTATGAAAGTTAAGCTTCCTCCCCATTTTTCCATTTTTCTCTTTTCATGGAAAGAAAAAGTTCAGTAGATATAGTTTGGGTGGTAGCACTAGCTTACAAAATTTTGACTTTGAAAATAGGATAAATTATATTTCTGAGAGGCCTACAACAGTCTAAAATAAAATAATGACTGGAGTTATTTCCTTTATTATAAAAAATGGAGCAAAAGCAAAGAAACCCTCTATGTGGATGTACTTGTTTCTCTGCAGATTTTTTTCAGTTAAAAAGCAAAATCACTGTAAAAAGTTCTACAACGGTCCATCGTGGCTTGAAGTGTGTCCTCTCCTTAACAATACGCTGTTTAAGTCCTGACTCCGCTACCAGTAAATAGGACCTTATTTGGAAATAGGTTCTTTGCAGATGATTAAATTAAGATGAGGCTGTCACGGTGGATCCTAACAAATACTCACAAAACGAGATTTCTTCACACCTCCTATGTGCCAGGCACTATTGTAGGCACTGGAGATAAAAATAAAATGGAGTCTGTTCTCTCAGGGAGTAATCATCAGATACAATTTTAAGCGTAAAACAAATGATCAGCAAGGCCCCAGGTACAAACATTCATTTTAAGAAAAATATTACCAACTCATGCGCAAATGACAAATCCATTTACTTTTAACTTTCTGTTGTGGCTTTCCAACTTCTAAGCACACGAAGATATTCCTTAGTAAGAGTTTAGTCTATCAGAGTTCCTATGGCCCCTCCCTGGCACCTCCTAGGAAATAATGTCCTACCAGGGCGCCCCGGTTTTCATTTTAGTCACAGCAGTGACAAAACAACCATCAGTGTGAAATAAAGAAAGATGACCTCTTCCTTGCTTGGCACTCCAGGGCTAGTTTATGTGCTACTGCTGCGATTTGTAGTTTCTGTTTACACTTCTCAAGACAGGTATTGTATAAACATATCTGAAGTTTTATAAAGCCTCTAAAAGATAACAAAGCTCATTCCGCAAGCGCATTATTTGTAAGTGCCACTCATAAATAAAAAATTACTATAATGCTTTTAAGTCGGAGTGGATCGTCTTCCACATGGTGATATATAATTAATTGTTTTTTCATTTCTAGTGGTCAACGTCTGTATCCTTTTCCACTCCATTCTATTTGGAGTCCTAATATAAAGCACGTGGCGTTACAACAAATCAATTGCAACCGATGCAACCGTTATAACAGAATTACATCTAGAAGAATCTTCTGCATGGTTCAATGAGTAGAGTAAGAGAAATGTTTTACCTACTTGCCAATGACAGGGTATCTTCAAAGACTCTAAAGTCCTAGTCCACATATGCCAGAAGTAACGTTGGAAATCATCTAGGGAATTCCCCAAGGAAGTCAAACCGGGAAGTTCTTAGACAATCACCTGGGATTTTGGTAATTACTCCCCAGGCCAGAGGTGTTAGGTTTTGTTTTGCTTTGTCCAGACTGGTTATCCCTCACTGGTGAACTGGGTTCTGAATTCTAACCCATGATTTGGGAGGGAGACTATAGCCATGAATACATAGCAGTGGTTTGGAGATTGGCCTTTTTTGTCATGGCTAATCCAGCCAAGCGATCTTCATGAATAAGCTTTGATAATTTATTCATAGTAATAAATTAGTAATCATTAATCACTAATTTATTAATAATTAGTAAGTAATTGTTAATAAGTAATTGTTAATAAAATAAGCAGTTATTATTATTTACTTGATTAAATCGTTTACTTTACTTATTAAATTTACTTAATTTACTTATTATTTAATTAAATCATTTAGTTTACTTATTAAATTTACTTAATTGAATTATTACTAATACCTTTACTAGTAACTTTACTGATAACTTTATATATACTTAACTGTGCTAATATATGTAATATATAATTAGTTGTTACTAATAACTTTACTAATAAGTTTTCCATTTCTGTTTTTATACCCTTTTTCTTTTTGAACACAAGGACCTGCGGGGCTGGTGAAATGGCGCCACCAAACCCTCTGGCCTTCATCCGGCCACAAGGGCAGAGTGGTTTCTGCTCTTTGGTCCTCAGGGTTCAGAGAAACTTGGAAGCCAAGCCAGCCTGAAGCCAGGCGGCAGGAGGTCACAGGACAAGAGGCCTGACAGTCGGGGAAGACACCCCAAGGGCGTGATCAGGCGCCCACACGCCCCAGTATTGGGGGCCAGGGCACTTAGGGCGCTTGGTGGGAGACCGTTCTCGAGGCGTTTCCAGAGCGTTGGGGGTGCGGTGGGGGGGAGGGGCGTGGGGGCGGGGCAAGGACCCGGGAGAGTTTGGCTCCCGCCTCCCTCCGGGCGCCCCGCGGGGTCCTCAGACCGACAGGCCCAGGCCCCGTCGCCTCGGCCCGAGCAGCCGGCGGCGGCGCCCTGCGCGCGCCCGGACCGCGCGGGGACGCGCCCTCGGGGCGGGGGGTGGTGGG
>PVHY01031996.1:0-12199 GCA_004024945.1 Uropsilus gracilis | reverse complement strand
TATATTTGGTGTCATGGTGTCATGGATGATGAAATTATAAATAACATTTTCATGAACAGCATAATTCATTAGAGGAGCCACAAGGCCATTTAGTGACTAGAAATAAGTTTTCAGTTCCAGCTCTGGTGCTCTATTTGACTTTGGGCCAGTTATTTTTCCTTTCTGAGCTAAATTTCTTCATCCATAAAGTAGAAAGATTATCATGAGAATTAAATGAGATATGCATATAAAATAGTAAGACCAGTTCCCAGCACTCAGGAATTGCTAGGAGGCACACCCACTTATGTGCACGCTGCCTTGGAATACCAGTCCCAGTATGCCATGAACTAGGTGGCATACTGGGTCTCCTGGGTGGGGAGCACTACTGGGAATGAAGCGCTGAGCTGAGTAGCCAGGTGATCACACCTATGTAATACAGAAGGTAATTGGTCCTGCTTTTTCTTATTTTTCAGGTTTAACTTTCCCCCAGGGACTTGGAGGAGACGCATAGAAGAAACACACATAGAGACACCTGGAAGAGTGTGAGAGACACATAGGGAAGCCATTCTTGGAAGAGACAATGGCAGGTGCTATCTTGATTTGTATTTTGATTTTGTTCTTTTCATCCTTTCCCCCCCCCAGCTCTCTGCGGTCTGCCTAGCCTCTTTCATGTGGTTCCCTGCCAGTGGATACCATAGACTTGTGGCAAGTATTCAGGCTTCAGCAGCCCCAATTAGGGTGGAACCTGTTTAACTGATCATTTACCCACAGGGACTAGGTAATTTTTGGAGATTTATTGAAAATATATTGTTTGAAATTCTTTCTTCTTTCTCTTTATTAAAACCAATTAAAGATCTTTCACACAAAGTCTGCTTTCTTTGCATTTGTTAATGCCCTGATAGCTGAACCTTTTTAGAGCATGAACCCCTTAGCACTTTGGGGCTCTGAGTACCTCTCTGTCACACAGAGGCTTGAGTAGCCCAAGATTTTTGTAAAGAATAGATGAATTCCTAGAAAATACAGGGGAATATCTAGATCAATTCCCTAAATATAAGAATTTCATAAATACCATATGAGATTATCATTGAGTACCTTGTGTTTTCCCTAAGGGGAGATAGAGAAAGATGGTTAGTTTGGGGCAGGGCAGCCCAAGGAAACTTGTTAAAGAATAAATGTTGAGATGGTCAGGGAATGTGGTCTAATACTAGAGTAGGTCTTGTCAACCTCAGTGTTTTTGATATTTTGTGCGAGATGATTCTCTCTTGTGGGGACTATACCACGCATTGTAAGGTGTTGAGCAGCATTTCTAGGCACCACCCACTGGATGCCGCTAAGAACTCCCTATCTCCAACTATGAAACCTAAAATATCCTCCAATATTTCCTGGGGGACAAAATCTCCCCAAATTGAGAAACATTGATCTAAAGGGAGGACATTTAAACTGAAGAAATCAATGAAATAGATCAAAAGAGAACATGCCAGAGCAATGAAGTAAACTTGATGTTTACTAGAGTAATTTAACTTGGCAAATTTAGGTGGGAATAATAGCATATACTTAAATGTTTTTCTTTTACTTTCTGATAGTCTAGTTGAATGTGGTTATTTGCATGTTATGGATAAACTGATCTATAAAGAGAAAGAACAAATAATACCTCTGCAAAAGAAGACATCTTAAATAGATACGTTTTTGTAGCATGTGATTGATGTTTATTAAGATTGGTAAAAATAGCTGTCAACTCACTGAGTGTGTGAGCTCATGACCCCCAGGTGGCATTCAACAGGGTCTTAAAGGATTGATGTCTCCATGACTTACTCTATTCCCCTTGTTTGCCACCCCCAAGAATATGCCAAATGTGTGCTTTATATTCCAAGCTGGACCATCCTGTAGTACTTTCTCCCAGCACAATTCCTTCCAGGTGCTCTCAGGAGTGAGCTCATTTGGGGAAGTGTAGAAGGCTAGAAACTATCAACAAGACCTGAGGAACAACTCCTTCCCTATTTACTGTATGAATATTCTTCTTTTTCTCTTGAATATTCAGCAGTATTTTTTGAGATATTCTCAGGTTTTGATTATAGAAAGGAAACTTCTTAAAACACAGATTCTGATTCTGTAAACTGGAAAGGGGCCTGCATTTCCAACATGCTCTTTGATAATTCTGAGACTGCTGGTCTCAGACCATGTCGAGAATCAGGGTGTCGTCTAACAATTCTACAAAAGGTCTTTCCTTGCAGCATGCAGTATTTTCAAAAACAATTTTATCTGTGTTTATTCCAACGCTTTTATTGTTGGGAAAATAAAAGACCATGTTACATTTTTGTTCACAAAAACAGGTGTCTCCTCTTACTCTCCTCCATGGTATATGGAATGGGATGAATTCTACACAAGTTTTATTTGACTTTTCTTTCTGGTGCCTCCCTATTTTCTGCAGTGTGTGAAGAGCACATACTCTTTTCAAGAGAGCTGGCAGAAACAGAGATGAGGAGTGGGGGAGGGAAGAGGAGGAAGACTCCCCCAGCACAGGCTGAACTCCTGAGTCAGCGCTGGCACGTGGGTGCAGCTGGTTTTGGCTCTACTCTGTGTGTGGTGCACAGCTACTTGGAAATCCCTCGTGAATGGCCAGGAGGAGCCTGGAGATGAGTGCTGTAAGACACTGCTGCTAACTACACTGGCTTCCCAAAGGATTTTGCAAGTGCTCACAAAAGTAGAAAGGATAACCTGAACCCTGTGAGTCTTTTATGATCAGGGAGATTACTGTGGGACTTCGCCACAGCCTAAGGGTGTAGAACAACAGGACCATTGTGGGGCCAGGCATTCATATTGGAGATAAAATATTAGCTGGGTGGTCCAGAATAATGAAGGCATTTATGACTCCAGCTAAGCATATGTATGTCGGACTGATCCACAGATTACCCTTACAGAGTTTGGACTCATGCAGGCTCCGGAGGGATGAGGCCGGCTGGCTATAGATCTGGGATAAAGGCACCAATGATCAAAGCAACTCAGGAGGACTAAAGAGCTGTTTATCTGTGACCTGGGAATACAATGGAATGAGGAAGACCTTTCACTGAAAACTGGGGCTGGTTTCCAAGAGCCTCCTTAAAAACTCTGAACTTCAGAGAAAATGCTCTTGATCCTGCACTCAGAGGGAAAACTCAATACCAGGAAAACAACGGGCAGCTGTGCAGGGCTTGGGAAGCTGGGTGACCCAGTGACTTGAGAACAGGTCCACAATTGGATATGGGGGGACGTATCACTGGCTTGGCCCGGACTTGATAATGGAACTTGGATCAATCACCTTTATATTTTACACCTGCTAGGAAAAGAGATTGACTCCAAAGTTGACAGGCTCCCAACAGTATGCTGTTCAAGATCATGCTTATTAGTAGGCAGACTGAGGGACACCCCAGGAGCCCAAATCTAGCCTGCTCTATATTGATTGTGCCATTTGCTGCATAAAGACAAACATATTCTTAGTGCGTAAGACTTCCAATAAAATAGAACTTTTAATACAATTTGTATGCAATAAAGAGGCAATCAGTGTGCTATAGAGAGAAGAGAAAGAATATAGTTAAAATAATTTTCCCACGAAACACCCAAAGTTACCCTTTCCCTCATGAGTGAATGCAAAGTCAAACAGGACTTTTGACCCAGAACAGGGCTACTGAGGCCCAAAAACTTGCCACAAATTTAAGGCACCTTCTGGTGGGGAAATAAGAAGGGGCAGAAGGGGCCAGGCAAGTCTGGATGGAAAAGAACAGAATCAAAATACAAGTCAAGGTAAAAGCTGCCATTGTCAGTCTCCCCACAAGTATATACTCATGGCAGTATTACAATTATGGTAATGAACATAAAATGAATATAAATTTTCATTTCTTAAGAATAGAATGACCAGATCATATGAGAAGTAATGTACAGTTGTTTTTTTCCAGAAACTACCAAATTATTTTCCAAAGTGGTTGTATTATTATCTGTTTCTACCAACAGATGATAGAGTTCTGTTGTTTCACAGCCTTGTCAACGTTTGTTATGTTCAGTCTTTTAAATTTTATCTGTTGCTGCAGATTTGTTGTAACATCTCAGTTTGATTTTAATTTATATTTCTCTGATCACTAATAATATTGAACATTTTGCATGCATATGTTTGCCAATTTGAAATCTTCTTTGTTGAAGTATCTTCAAATATTTTTTTGTGTTCATTTTTTTTTCCTAGAAACTGAGTTTATCTTGATACTGAGTCACAGATGATATTCATATGGTCTCAGTACAAGTTTTTTTCAAGATACATATTTTGCAAATATTTTTTCCCATTTTATGTGTCGTGTAGGCCTTTTGAGAACTGAGAAGTTATAGCTGAGAGGGCAGGTAGTGGAACTAGGCTGGTGTGTTTTATTCTGGAGTTGCTTCTCTTGCTAGTTCTTCCTTCATTCTATTTCATCACAGTGAAATGAAAACAGCAAGTCACCTTGAATTTCATCCCAAGAATTTTAAGGCCTTTATATGTCACGCATTTTTGTGCAGAATGTTACCTGAATACTGCACATACTTTTTCACTTTTTGCCTGAAATTGGGTCACTTAATTATTTCAACAGCCCAGGACTCAGGGTAGATGATGGAGGCAATACCTACAGTTGAACATCTACTAGTACAACCAGCAACGCATGATAAAGGAAGATAGTCCTTTTATGCCTTATTAAAAATTGCAGCTAAATTGTATTGTTAATCCCACTCTCAACTTCAAATAGAGATAGTGGTTCTCTCCTTGTCCCCTCATTTGTTAACAGTTTGTCCTCACATATCAATTCATCACTGTGTATGCTTTTAAATATATACAAGTTTATTTGGCAATTATATGTCAATAACAAGAAAACAATCTCATGTAGCAGTTATCTGTTTTTTATCTAACAAAGGACCCACACTGTGGGAGTCTAAACTACCACCTATTGTGGTTGCTCAGGAGTCTACAGTTGTACTGATCTGATCCAGGTTCTGCTGATCTCAGTTCAACCACACACATTCCTCAAATGTATGAAATGTCAGTCCTTCATCTGCAAATGGCCCAACAGAATCTAGTTTCCATATCATTATTGACTTCCCTGTCTCTATGGTTCTGGCTCAGTTCCTAGCTACACCATCAGTACTTCTAGCATGACTTTGCTAAGAGGGTCTGGTTTCCCTCTCCTGTACTGTTGGTCATCGAGGAATGTACAGACCTTTAGGACTGCTTGATTGGGGTTCCCTGAGAGGAAGACCCTAAAAAAAAATATTTGTGAGTAAGCAGATGATCCCAGGCATGGGGGAGTAATAGAAGGGAAAGGAGGCAGTCAGTAGGGAATGTTAAAGAGGAGGTAAACCTGTGGAAAACTAGGGCACAGTCCCACCAGGGACTGGTCTCGGGATAATCTCTTCCAAGGGACAAATATTGGAACATTTGTGGAACTGGAGACATGCAGTGAGTGCTTGTATGCCAACTTCCTCTTAAGTCTAGTAGTTTGGTTTCTGCCTCAAGGCTTCACAATAAACTTGGGTTCCACAGCTGGATCTTTAGTCTAGTCAGCTAGGTTCTTACACAAGTTTACCATAAGTTGGCAGGGTCTTGATGGATAATGACAGAATTCAAATGGACTCAAACGCTACCAGAAGCAAGTCTGATCTGTTTTCCTTTGGGGCATAATCATCTCAAATCACTTGTGATGGGCTGAGGGGATTGCATTCTTGCATATAAAGACTCTGCTGTGCCAGGCCAGGACATTGACTGTGACTATTAAGTTCTGCTGTGGGTCAACAGGATGGGATACCAATCATCAGTTGCTGCTTCTTTCTTGTGCTGGCATCACCAAACAGATTTATTTTTAATGAAACAGGAGATATTTTTATTAATTTATCATGAAATGTTTTTACATGGAGTTTGTTACATGGAGTAACAGATTACTGTGGAACATTAGAGTAATCCTTTGCAGCCTTATGAAAGTCCACAAAGGAATTTAAGCAGTTGGATGCAAGTTTGCTTAGTAGTAGAACGAGTTTAAAGTGGCCCATTTTTTCAGAAGAGATTGTATCAAAGCTTGTAGTATGGACTTCTGAACTTCCTCTGCTCTGAAAAGGAAGTGTGGATTGTGAGAAGCCCCTGCTTCTAATCCTTAGGTTCTTTCTCAGACTCTGACTAAATATTTATGGATCTGTTCTTTTTTTTTTGTTGGCTTTCAGTTTTTCACCATTTTATAAGGTTGAGTCAGATCGCTGTTATTGCTTGCCTTTGTCTGTTCTCCGGCAATACTCATGATTTGTTATATAGGTTTATGCCAATTTGAGTAGTTTCTCATTTTCCAAGCTGAATAACCTCAGTGGTATTATCTTTCCTCTGTAGGTTAATTGATTGACATATTCATTTGTTCAGGCAGTGTTATGAGTGGATTAGTGTGACCAATATTAGGGGGTGCAGCAACCACAGAGCCTAATATTTTCTTGCACTCTCTCAATATCAAACATTTTAGTTCAAAGTCAGAAAAACAAACACCATAACCCAGCTTAAGTTAGTCAGGCAGGAGGGGTTTTCTCTTCCTGGGGGAGATAAGCATTTTGTTCTATTCAGACCTTTAAGTGAATTTGGCTTACCCATATTAGGGAAAACAATATACTTCACTCAGTCTATTGATTCAAATAATAGCATTTCATTCAGAAACACTCCGTCAGACATATCCAGAGTAATGTTTGACCAAATATTTGGGCACCTGTGGTTTAATTAACTCGACAAAATTAACCATCACAGTGTATATGTGGTGCTTTACTTCATTAAGCTCCCTTTTTTTGATAAACCTTTGCTGATTTCCAATTTTTGTTATTGTGAGTTCCATGATGAATAGCCATGTACACACATATTACATTTGTTTGCTAATGCCTCAGTGAGGCACTTCCTGAAGATGAGGTTTCAAAGGGTAAATGTATATGTAATTGCTCTTCCTTGGAGGCTATATCATTTTGCATTCTACTAACAATGTCTGAAAGTACTTGTTCCGTAGGGAAAGAGATGCCTAGTATTGGTCATAGATGGAGCACTGCCCTTGGCCATGGAGATTGGCTCAGGCTAATGGGAGACTGATCAGTGGGGGTTTTTGAGAAAAGGGTAGAGCAGAAACATGTTTTCCCCTTGGGAATTGCTCAGGTAGCTGTGGCAAACCTTGAGTCTTTAGGTGTTACCATGTAGAGAAAGTTTTGTCAAGAAAAATACAAAAAAAGAAGGAATAGTGCCCAGAGGTAGAGTATTAGTGGTAGGATAGAATCTTGGTGGACTGGTGGATCAGTCAATGTGATCAGGTGAGATCAAAGGTACTTCTGCATTTCTGACTTATGAGGGTAAACATTTACTTTTAAAAATCAAATACTTTTAACTTGCAAATAAAAGAGTCCTACCAAATGTAGCTTGTTTCATGAAATTTGACTTCTGCCCTCAAGGATTTTTATTGTTAAAATGAAAGAAGGATTAATGTATGGAAAGCAATGAGAGAACAATAGAAAGGAGCGTATCATCAAATACTATATTTTATATGACCTGATGAGTTTCATGAGTTCTTTAGAAGTCAGAGAAGGGGTCATGAAAGGGGAGAGGTATGCAATGGGCCTCATGGTGCTAGGGTTTGGAAGGGGAGCAGATCGAAAAAGGCCATCATCCCTTACATGCCTTCTGAAATCCAGAGTGTTCTGGGAGCCAACAGTTTTTGTAGGATTGAGGCAAACTTACTTTCAACATGAAGATGCAGAAATACTAAATTGTTTCATTTGCAAACAGTGGCAGTTTCACTTATCTTCCAATTTGGGTTCCTTTTGTATCTTTTTCTTGTCTGATTGCTCTGGTTAGGACTTCCAATACTATTTGGACAACAGTTATGATAGTGGCTATCCTTGCTTATTCATGATCACAGTGGAAATACTTGAAGTATTTCACCATTGCGTATGATGTTGGCTTTGGGTTTGTCATATATGAGCAAAAAATTGAGGTCATTGTGTTAAGCAAAATAAATAAAAAATGAAAGATAGATATTGAATAGTTTCAATAATCTGTGGAATATAAATAACAAAAAATGTGCAGGCAAAACACATAGGAATAAGTCTTGAACTCATAAAGAATTTAATGGTTGGCAGAGGGAACAGGGAAGAGTGAGGAGGAGACATGGGTGGGAGGTAGAGGGGTCTGGGCATGGGTGATTTGGTGGAAGATGAATAGAATATATACACACGTGGAGGAGCAAAAATTTAACCCCCAAATTAAAAGGAAATTTTTTTTGCTTTAGGGATGTAGCCCCAGCCCCTGGCAGGAGTGGCATGTCACATTTAGTATATATAAGAGTCTGTATACGAGACTGTGATCTCAGTGTCTACTTTATCAAAGATGGGGGGGGGTGTTTTTTTCTGACACCTGGACTTTGGGCACTGGGTCAGGTAACCCCACAAGTATTACTTGAAAGGTACATATCTAACATATAAACAGTGAGAAAAGATAAGATATCTGAAGTACTTTGATGTATAAACTTCACAAGTCTCTTATCAGTCCACTACTTATCACCTCAGCAGGGCTGATACAGAAAACCAGTCAGAATGTGACCCACATAAAATTGTTTTATCAAGAGGACAAGTGGGGCATTATCCATGCTGGGCTGCTCTCTGCTGGCTCAGCATGCACCTGGCCCTGACTTCCTCCAGAGGGAAGGTCCCATTCTCTAGCTTGCACAAAAGGGCTAAGTCCTGCCTCAGAGCCTTAGCCTCCTCCCCCAAAGGCAGAGTCTGAGACAAGGATCCAAATTTGAATCAAGTAGGTAATCGGATAGTAGTCTAGTAGTGGTGTAAGGGAGTTGGGAATTGGCTGGGGAGCCAATGAAATGTCAATAAGTTGATTGAGCCAGTGAATGTCAATGAGTGACTTGCTGCTATGGGTAACTGGGTCACTCCTACTGGGTATCTTGGCATGGCATGTGAAATATGCCTCAGAATTGCTCTAAGAGCAGGGTGAAAGCTAGGATATCTATCCACTAACCGGTTGCAAACTGCCCCAGGGGCATGAGGTGCCTGGCACTTAAACTGGACTGCCTGCAGGCCCTGGATCTCCAGAGAGGGATAGAGAGGTGCCTGAGGAAAGAAGCTGTTAGTGTGCACACAAACAGCTCACCTAACTGCACCAGATCCCACTGGGTGTGTTGCAAAGACATGCCCACAGTGTCTTCTTCCCCACCAAGAGCTCCAACCCAACATTTGCTTATCAGAGTTGATAACACTATTTGACTATTTCTCTTCTATCTTGAGGTCTGGACTACTTCCCTTCAGAGCTGTGTCCCCTGAACTTCACGTGATGTCTGGGTCAGGGCAATGTCTAGTTAGAAGTTGCCAGTGAGTAGATGCTGCCATACTTGTTTGAGATTCTCCCAGTGTAACTTGCTCCAGTTGTTCTTTAAGGATAAGATGATTACTTCCCCAGTCACCACTGACTTTGGCAAGGTCGACAAGGAATTCCATTCAGGGTCTCCATGTTAACCACTTATAACTGCCTCTAGATACTGGTGCAGGAGGTCCAGGTGACTGGGCTGAGTTATCTGTTGTGACTCATGGGCCGCTCAACGAAACACAAGGACTCTGATTGAAGTTCAAAGCTACGGGTTTGTTACTGGTGCACCAGGGATCCCAAGCCGCTAGGCAAGTGAGACCCCAAGCAGTCTGTTACAACCTTATATAGGGCAAAACCAGCCCCCCTCCCCATTGTGAAGCAAGCAAGCAGGTGTAGGACATGTTCCCATAACTAAAGGACACATCCCCACATTCCTATAATGGTGGGATATGTTCCCGTAACTGTGGCTTTCCAATAATGCTGATGTCTGTCATCTATCAGGAGAACAATGCTGGTGTTCATCATCTATCAGGTGGACAATGCTGTTGTCAGGAATAACCAGGAATAAGGGGAGGTGGAAACAGGATGTCAGATCAGCCAGCCATGGCAGGTACTTTCCACTGAGACACTGGTCTCAAAAATGGAGGTTTTAAACAAAACGGAGTTACTTTGATCAGTCTGTTCCCAACACTTCCCCCTTCTCTGACTAGTGCTGAGACTAACCTTAGGCTCACATAGGTTTACACTTCTGAGTCCCCACAAAGTTGATCAGTGGACTCCCCACAAAAAGTATCAGAAATGAGAACGTTATACCTGGTCCTCAGAAACGTGAGTTTCACGGCACCCAGACTCCATTGTATATAGGTGATAGAGCCTTAAAAACACAGGGACCTACTGTTAGCCCTAGGAACAAGAGGAGCATTGGTTCTGGGAGAGCTGTAACCAGGGAAGTGATCCAGGAAGAACCAGAGAAAACTTTTTGTGCCATATGTATGTAAAGTGACCCGTGAAATGCAAAACTGTGAAGTGTCAGGTGCCAACCAGTTTGAGCGCCGGGGGCCTTATCACTGGAGCACTGAACAGCTCAGCAGTGGGAGTCTTGCATGGGCCAGGCCTGGCTGGGTTGGCTGCTCCCTCCCCAGCATGCCTCAGTGCCAGGTTCCCTAGGCAGTGGTGGAGGTGAGATTCTGGGTCCCTGTTAGAATTTTTCCTGTCTTTTTAGCTCATGTTCGCTAAAGTTTTTTCTCAAACTAGGGCCAGGCTGTCCTTGATTATCCCCGAGGTGTCAGTGTAAAAGCAGCAAGACTCTCAAGGCCATATATAAGCCCTCTTGTTTTAGGAAAGCAGATCTAACCCCCAGCCATTTTGTAATACCACATCTGCCAGGGAAATAGATGCCTGTAAAAGTGGAGCCACACCCTGAGTGAAAGTTTCACAGCCTCATCCTGTGCTGTATTAATCACTGGCTCCCCCACAGTCAAGTGGCACCTCCTTTTCTACTGGGTATTCATAGAATTTTTCAAGCCACCGTTGTTTTTCATGTCAGTACTTCGGGGTCCCACAGCCTATTCCTGTTTCTACCCAGTATCCTCTATGCCAGAGGTCAGAGGTCAAGATGAAACACTGGCTTCCCCTTTTCCTCCAGGTTGTGGCCTGGATGACCCCTGTGACTCTGACAACTTTCAATGCTCCATGTTGGGCGATTAGGGGTTCTTTCCCTTTGTTGCCACCCCTGTCCTGGACCAAATAACAATAATTAGAAAGTACAGAGTCTTAGCTTTAGCAGGTCCTCCAGATGTCAGTGCACTGTACATCATTAGTTCTGCGCTGGGTGTGGCTTTGATGTGTCCATTTCAGCAAGGGGCTTCAACGGCCTTTTTCATCTGGGAGAGATGTAGTCAAGGTCTGATGCCATCTACCTTCACAGCTGTGTGGTGGTCAAGATGATAAGGGGCGTCTTTTCTGATGGAGCTACAAGTTAGACACATGATGACGGAGCACCCAAACTTTATCCCCCGGTTGCAGGTCCTGAGGAGGCCGAGATTCAGATTGGAGGGTTGCTTGTTATGCGGGCTCAAGCAACTGCTGGATGGCATGGAAAGCCTACAAAGTCTGAAACAAGGAGTGGTCAGAAAGCTCAAAGCTTTATTGTCAGAACTGAGAATTGGCAATAGAGGGGGTGGTCACCTATCCAAGATCTCAAATGGTGACATCCCACAGACATAGAGAGTATAGTGGGCATGCATGAAGGCAAAGGGAAGGAAAGCCCTCACCCCCTGCCAGTCTCCATGGTTAATTTAGTTAAGGTCTCCTTTAAAGTTTGATTTATCTGCTTTATCTGTCATGAGCTTTGGGGTTGGTAAGCACAGTGCACTTTCCACTTGACTACCCACCATGATTTTAGAAACAAAGTCTGGGCCATTGTCTTAGCTTATGTGTAGGGGAAGCCCAAACCTGAGTACAATTTGTTTTAAAAGAGTTAACAACTAATCACCCTCCTCCCCTTTGGTGGGACATGCTTCTACCCACGCGGAGAATGTGCTAACCATGGCTGAGAGGAACTTGTCATCGTACTGTCCATGCCGCATTTTCATGAAGTTAATTTTCCAGAATCTTCCTGGACAATCACCTCTATCCCTTACTCCTATCATACCCTGAACCACTGAAGACGTGTGGGAATGAGAAACTAGGCTTCAGGAAGGCTAACAGCTTAGTACAACCTAGGTGTGTACCAGAGTGGAAATTGTCCAAGTCCTCCTATGAATAGTGGTCAAACAAGCAAAACCGGATTTGAAGGCGGACTGTAATCATCAAGTCCTGTCCCCAAAGTCAGAGTCCTTAAAGAGCATG
>PVHY01031995.1:0-12195 GCA_004024945.1 Uropsilus gracilis | reverse complement strand
ACCACGTGAACACTGCATGGACATCATGTGAACACTGCATAGACACTGCGTGGACACCACGTGAACACCACATGGACACTGCATGGACATCACGTGAACACCGCGTGGACACCATGTGGACATCACCATGGACACCATGTGAACACCACGTGGACACCACGTGAACACCTCATGGACACCACGTGGACATCGCATGGACACCGCGTGGACACCACGTGAACACCACACGGACACCATGTGAACACTGAATGGACACTGCATGGACATCACGTGAACAACGCATGGACACTGTATGGGCATCATGTGAACACCGCGTGGACACCATGTGGACATCACCATGGACACCATGTGAGCACCACGTGGACACCATGTGAACACCGCATGGACACCACATGGACACTGCATGGACACCACGTGAACACCTCATGGACACCACGTGGACACGGCATGGACACCACATGGACACTGCATGGACATCACTTGAATACAGCATGGACACCGTGTGGACACCGCATGAACACTACGGGATACTTCAGGAATATCACATGGACACCAGGTGGGCACAGCATAGACACCATGTGGTCCCCACACGGACACCCCGTGGACAACACGTTGGCACCGACTGGAAGGCGGGTGGACAAGCTGGACTTCACTTCAACGCAGCAGGACCAAGGACAGGGCGGGTAGAGAAATGCCCCCATCCCCCTGCCCTCCCTCTCCCCTGCCAGTAACCGTTGCGGGAAACAGAAGGGGGGGCAGAGTGGCCTGTGTGTCGGATGGCCACACGGCAGGCATGACGCTCTTCTCTCTGGGGGTGATGGGTGCTTGGAGGGGTTCCCGTTGGGGGAACCTCACCAGCAGTTTTTCTCGAATGCAGCTGGATCCGGCAGCGTGGGAGGGGAGAGGCCTATCCGCGTGTTTTCTGAGCGTTTGCAAACTCTGCAAAGCCTGTTCCTTTCACAAACAGCCTCGACAGGTCGCAACTGGCGAGGGGGGCGGGGCGAACGGGCCGGGGGGCGGGGCGGGCTGGGGGGCGGCGCCCCTGTCCCGAGGCCCCGCCGAGGAGCCGCCTGGCCAATCCGCGCTGGGCGCGTCCAGGTCCAGCCCCGCACTGACCCGCGGCTGAGGCCGCCGATCTGCGGACGCGGTGACAGCGGTGAGCGGGCGGGCGACGTCCGAGCAACGAGCAACGACTGGTCCCTCCATGGACGCTCCTCGCACCGCTAATTGACAGCCGCGCTGCCCTTTCACAGGTCGGCGTTGAGGTGTTGCTGCCGCCCGGAGGCCGTCGTCTCCCATCACCGGCCGCGACCAACAGTGTGTGGGATCCTGGCCGACGCATTTTCTGTGGCCCCAACTGCTTCGCTAGGAAGTGACTTTACAAAGTGGCGCTACCGGCCCGAGGAACTGCGCTTTTTGGCGACCTAATTGTTTCGCTGTTGCATCTTGTGGTTAAGATGTGAAGGACGAGCCGAGCCAGTGCTTCAAATATCCCAACTACTGATGCGTCCACCCCGAAGCGGTCACCCTGAGCCGCACCGGAGCCGAGATCCCACGATGACCGGGCAGGGCCGGCCCCGCAGCTTCTCCACATGAAAGCGCATCTGGGGCCCGGGCATCCGCCCACACGCAGGTCTCGGAGCGCGTTTCAAGCGTGTCTGACGCCGCTGCTCTGTGATCGCCCCTGGAGAGCGACGGGTCACAGGCAGGAGTCCCTCCTGGACGTCCACTGGGAAAAGGGATCTGATACCAGCGCCCACGATCAGAGCCGTGAACCAGGTCTCCGGACAGGGCTCCACCCCTGGAAATTTCACAGGTCCCTGGGGAGACGGCGGCCTCGAGCTCCCGGCAGATTTCCTGCAGAACACTTGGGAGATCTGGATCCGAACCCTCCCGAGACTCCCACCCGAGATCTCACAAGACTGGGCCAGCCATCCTGACCAGCCCCTAGGCTTTTAAATCCCTCTGAGACTCTGGCTGGCAGCTGCCGTGAGGCTACAGACTGCAGCCTCACAGACGAGGGCAGTGATCGTCTCCCAAGATCTCAGCTGAAAAGCTAATGATTTGAGTGGGTCAGACTCAGTTGGCCCTGGTTTGATCCAGATGGCATCAAGTGGTCAATCACAGCTGATTTCTGCAGGTCAGAACCAGTCAGAACAATTTTAACGTGGTCAGAATCAGATTTAACTAGTTTTTAATTTTTCCTTTTCTTATTCTTGTACAACATCGGTCATATTTGTAGTTACTGTTTGTCGCGAGCCAGCCGCGACATGATCGCACGGTCCCGAGGGGGAAGGGGAGGGTAAGGACTGAAGTTGAGTCAAGAAGACCCCAACAGAAGTGGCTCACAGCCTCTTTCTCTGGACTGTGGCACTCAGTTTATTCTGCACCGGACTTTTATAGTCACCAACAAACAATCAACAACAAAGGGGTTTCCCCTGAAACTGCTCAAGTCATGGCCAAACATACTCCACCTTAAGGTGTATTATTTGCCAATCGAGCAAACATCCAGCAGCTTTATCAAGGCAGGCCAATAATGACAGCACAGTGCCCGACAACTGTTCCCCTAAAGTATGGCCCTCCCCTCAATAATGCACCTTACTGCCACCACCCTGCTCCCCCTCCCCCCTTCCTCACACTGGTCACTCCAACTCCTCTCTCTGCAAGTCTTTCATCAAGTCATTACTCTAAAAGTCTTCTTCACTTTTAGAGTAATATCTGTTTCCTGAGAGAGCACAGCAGCCCAAGCTGCTCAAATCTCCAGGAGTAACTTTGAGGTGAGTAGCCAGGCGGAGCATGTCAAGAACCTCTTACAGGGTTCCTGGTGTTCCTGGTTGCAGGTGTGTAGTGGGGTTCTCCAGCTCCTTGATTTTTCTCTTCCTGTGCTGTAGGAGACTGTCACCTTTCCTCCAGACCCGTGTGGTCACTGGGTTCCATGCCTCTTCATTCCCGCTGGTTGTCTCCCCCATGCCGATGTCTGTCACGTGATGCTGCTTTTGCTTATAGTTATGATGTCTGGCATTGGAACCCAACTCCCAGCCGCTGGCAGGTGGAGAAGTTCCCTGGTCGGGACTGACTTCAGCAGGTGGTTAGTCCAGCTCATCTCTCTGGTTCAAAGTTCAGCCATGGGACCACAGCCCCACATCTCTGAGCCTTTGCTACCCCATTGGAAAGAGGCAGACTTGCTCATGATGCACACATGTCTGCAGAGTTTTGTTCCACAGCCCTTGGAGACCTTGTCGGTGGAGCTCTGTGACAGATCATCGCAACAGTCTGTCTCCCACCGTGCTCTTTTGGAAGATCTCAGGTAATGGGTGTATCCAGGCGATGTATTTGTTCCTCTCCTGTATGTTTGAGGCTGGAGTGCCTGCTTTTCTCATACTACTGAGGGTCTGGCTGAAAGGGGAATAAAATGGGGAGAACCCCCACCCTGTGCCCCTTTGACCCCAAGTTGACCTTTCACTGTTGGCTGAGTTGACATTTGACCTGAGTTGACCTTTGATTCCCCTAGTTGATCTTTGACCCCAAGTTGACCTTTCACTGTTGGCTGAGTTGACATTTGACCTGAGTTGACCTTTGATTCCCCAAGTTGACATTTGACCCTTTTGACCTTTGATCTTTGACACTGAGATGGTCTTTGACTTTTGACCCCAAGTTAACCTTTGGCCTTTGGTTTGAAGTGGACTTTACCCAAATTGACCTTTGATCCTTGACCCCAAATGGGGGTTTGACCCAGGTTGACCTTTGACCATGAATTGACCTCTGTCCTTGCCCCCTTCACGGTGACCTTTGACCTCTGACCCCAAATAGACCTTTGAGCCCAAGCTGACCTTTGACAACATCTGAACCCAAGTTGACCTTTGATCACTAGCTAATCTTTGCACCCTGGTTGAACTTTGACCTCAGCAGACCTTTATCTCTGACTTTTGATCAGGTGATCATTCAACTTGGGTTCTTTGACCTTCAATTTCATTTTCACCTTTACCTTTGATCTCAGGTTGACTTAGAAGGGGCATTGTGTGGGAAGCCCAGGGCACTGCATTGCAGTTTGAAGCTCTGACCACTGCGGCAACAGTGGCTGTAACAGCCCTGCAGTGCAGTGTACTGCAGTGCAGTGAGGAGACCAGGTACCCATGGTGACTGGAGAAGCCCAGGGCACTGCAGTGCAGTGAGAGCCCTGGGTACTGCGGTGTCAGCCGGAGAAAGGCATGTGGGACTGGACTTGCCTTCTGTTCTGGACAAACACCACTGTTCCCAAAGTCTCTGTGTGGATTTTCCAACAAGCCTCCTTTGAGCCTCGAGATGCAATATTCTTATTTCCTTTCACTGTACTCCCACTTTGTTCTGTTCAGAAAAATATCTGTGAATAAACACAACTCTTAAAGAGTGACGTCTCTAAGGCCATCTATGGTGGTGATAGGGTGTGCCCCCCCATTGTCTTCTGTTTAAGACTGCAGATTTCAAGGACAGATGCTAAAATGGGAGAATGACCTTAGCTGAAATTTTCCTTCAGGGAGATGCAGGGGGAGAAAGAAGTGAAATGGTCAAGGTGAACAGGTTTCGTGGAAGGCAGGAAATCAGGGTAGATAAAGGGTGTGCAAACAAAAAGAGGGATTTGGATTCCAATATGGAGATCGGATAGAGAGGTTCAATGGAGGAGAGATGGGAATAGGCCATCTTGTGAAGATGTGAGCCATGTGAGCTTGGCCATGTGGCCTCGGGGGCCTGCATCCTTTGGCTGGCCCAGGCTGGCAGCATGTGTGCTGAATTCAGTTATGGAGTTTGCAGATTAGAACTCCGTGTTGGAGTTTGTTTTGCTGAGTTTAACTTGTGTCTGAAAGAGGCCGTGCAAAAGTTAGACCTGAAAAGAAAGTGAACTTGGCTGGGTCCGGTACCATGAAGTTCCTGCTACCTGAAGGTGACAAGGAGAACACAGCGTGGAAGACAAGGAGGAGCAAGCCAAGGGAGCAGCCAAAGGAACATGTCTTCAAGCGTCTGGAGATGAATTCTGACTGGACATTGGTGAGATGATCAGGAGTGAGAGATTGAGGATTTCTGGGCAATCTGGGAAAGGAATTTGGACAATGCTGAGAAAGGTTTTGGACAATGCTTAAGTATTCTGAGTCTTAGATGTTTCTTTTGTAGTTATTAGGATAATTAGAAATCACTTTGTTAGAAATAAATTAGTCTGCACTGATAGTCTTGCATTGGTTTGGTATTTTGGTTGAGAAGGCTGGGGATGGTGGTAAGAACCCACGAGTGGAGAGTTTAAACTGTGTTTTAAAGTTTTTCTTTTCTGCAGTTTTTGGAGCTGAAAGCAGAGAGCAGTTGGCTGGCTTTTGCATATCAATGGTCAAGGTACAGTGTAAATGCTAATTAACTGTTTGCAGCCTTCTTTGTAGACAGAAGCAGGCAGACAGGTGTACCCAGTTAAAGTCAGAAAGTCTTCTTTATACCCTGTTTCAGTGGCATGCAGCTTTAATCCCAAGCCTAGGATGGGAGGCCGAGATTGGGAAGTGCTTGAGTCTGCGGGGTCAAGACCTGCCCGGGGCAACACAGTGGGACCTACTCTCAAAAGATAGGTGGGCATGGTGGCGCACACCTGTAATCCCAGCTACTGAGGCTGAGGCTGGGGATCACTTGAGTTGTGGTAATCCGGGCAATGAGAGTCTGCAGTTCCCCGGGCAACACTGTGAGACCTAGCCTCAAAAAAAAATTTGATTCTCTAATATAATACATAGAAATCTTGTACCTACAGTGGAATACCACTCAGGTAGAAAAAAGGAAACCTCTTCATTTGAGACAACACAGATGGAACTGGGCCTAAGTTGATGGAAACTGTTCAATTTTCTATGCTTAAGAATGTCTTCGTGGCTACAGAAAATCACTTAAGGATGAAATAAGGCCTTCTTGCTAGACAAGCAGCCCAGGGCAGAGCCGCTGCATTGGATCATGTCAAGGTCACCTCCCTATTTTTTTGTGATGGAGTTTGCACTTCTAGGCTGAACCCAGGCTCCTGCTACTTTGTTAATTCAAGTAAACACATTTGCCTTTTTAAATTTTTAAAATAATGTTTCTTTTGTGTAATTCACTAGATTTACAAAGCATTAGTTTTAAAAAAAGTGAAAATAAGACACTCATTCGAAGTTCATTATTACAAAGCTTGCAAATACAAGAGTTGAGAATGTTGTCTATACCTCTAGGTTGAAAACTACAAAGTGGTGACTGGAGCCACGACATTTCATACAACAACATTTAGTGTTGCTGAAAGGTCCTTTCTGTGACTAGTTCATTGTCTCTACAAAAAGAAATGCAGAACAATAAAATCCATGTTCCAAAACAATTCGCATGTGTGAATACAAATCCAGTGAACTGCCAAGCTGCAGGCTGTCATTTTGTCTCATCCCAGAGCTCAATCCTGATGAGTTCGGCACAGATTCCACAGTCAAGAAGAAATGGTAGCACCAAAAACTCTATTTCTACTTTTGAGGTATTTGCACAGAGAGCTTCTCTCTGGGCAAACTTGCAAACCAAACAAGGCCAGAAGCATGGTAACTTAAACGGGTGCCAAGACTCAAATAAGAAAAGGGGCAAATGAAGAAGCCCTCTGGGAATAGCCAGAGGCAACTGGAGGAGCCATAAGAATGCCAATGTTATTTATTAAAATCGCCCCCTTAAAAATGGGGATTGAAATCTGGGCTGAAAATACTTCACTCTAAATGAATGGATGTCAAGTGTTCATGAGAGGATGTCACGGATACATTGCAGACACTTTTTACAATGACTCTCTAGGCCCTCTCCATGGTCATTTTCAACCTAGCGGTGATGACAACATTTTTATCACTGTTATCATCTAAAGCTCAACTCATTTAAATGTGAGACCTACTCTCAAACCTTGGAACTGAACTACACAGTTCACATAAAAAATACAAATAAAAATCACATAAAATCACCAGCCTAACAACATTTCCAACAAAAAGCTGCACCATCTCTTCACAGTACAATGAATTTCTACAGTGTCATGATGCAACGTGATCTCCAGGGGCCGTTGCCAGTGTGTTTCCATCCTCACCTGGGAGTGCCTCCCTGGGGTTTAGAGTGAAGTTACTACTGGTGGGAAGCTGGTGCCTCAGAACCCAAAGCTCTGGGCTATCATCTAGAGAGCCCAGGGTGAGAGGAAGGCGAGAGTATCTACCTGGGGGCTGCTGGATGTGGAGGAGGCCTGGTAGGAGGACTTTTTGAGGAAGGGCTGGGTGTGGAGTACTGTCAGACTTTTATTTGTTTTTTGGGCCTGGAAGAAATGAGGGGTTCAGTTTATTTCCTGAGAAAAATACTGGGTAAGCACCTGCACTGAGACTGCATCCCTAGTTTCCAGTCAGAGTTATCGGCACACCTACGTCTGATCGCTGCTGTGCACTGAGTGCTCCTGGTAGAACAACAAGGAGCAAGGTAAGGGTGCACCACTGCTCACTCACAGGAGTCTCACCGGAAGCACTGTGCTCACCACACCACGGGTTCTGCTGGGAAGCTGGTCTGCCACCAGCTAACAGAGCTGCAGCTTCACCAGAGATGACCTGCATCTTCCCTTGTGGCTGGAAACCCCACTCTGAAGGTGTGTGACAACCTCACTCTCACAGAACACAGAAATATATGTCTGCAGGGCAGTAAAAATCCAGTCATCAGCAAGGCCTTGACGGTTGGGAGAGGGGAGCATAGGGCTGCTACAGGACATTCCCTCAAGAAACTGAGTCCTGCCAGGTCTGTGCATCCAATGTGCACTTAATAAGGAAAGAAGACAGAGGAGCTGAGCAGCAAGAGCCCTGCCAGTACTGTTCTTGGCTCGGGCAGGTCCAGCAGAGGGCTATGGTTTTCTCCTATGAATTCTGAGCCTCGGTTTCCTTATCACACAGGGAACAGTATCCCCTCGATGTGAGAGGTGTGCGTGAAGCCTTCACCAGCTATTGATTGGGTGCCCACTATCTGCTACAAGCTGAGGATACCAGCTGGGCCCACAAGCCCATGGGGGTGGGGTAACCAGGTTCACAGGGAACTTTTGCCAGAGGGTCACAATGACAAAGGAGTGAAGCATGACATGCCTGAGTCTTCCATCACTGGGGAAAAGTAACATATCTAGATGGGACTCACTATTTGTACGCCATTTATACTTCACTTCAATTTGGGGAGAAACTATTTTGTTGCCAGATCAGGATGAGAAAACTGTACTAGCCTGGAATTATGCTTTGGTAATGACCCACAAATAAGTTTACTCCTAGATGCCATTTTAATAGTGACTGTGGTTTTAAAAACATGGAATATTTTTCCACTTCTGTGACAGTGAAAGCTATCCCATATTCAGTATCATTTACCTGAGATTCTTGTTCACCCGGAGCTTCATCAACTCTAGCATCAGGGTCTCCATGGGCCTTAAGTAGAAAACAGGTCACAGCATTGAATTCAACGAGCATCTTCATGCAAAAGGCAACATGGCTCCATCTGAAGGCCCAGAAAGGATCTTCTTTGACCAAGAACATGTTTTTATAACGATCATATCAAATCCACAAGATTTCACTGACTCACACAGCACCAAGCTGATATCAACCTATTGGTTGAAATTTGATTTTTAAAAAAAATATGGAACTCAACATAGAACATCTACGAGCGCCACCTACTTTGAGGAACACGGTCCAGGCCATGGGCCGTAACCATGGCACAAGAGCATCCACAGGCAGACCCCCAAAAAGAAAGCGGACGCCCAGAAAGCTCACCCAGCTTGGAGCCAGCCACGTGCTATGAATCCCTCAAGGCTGTGACAGGGAGGAAACAACTCAGGAGCCATGACTGACACAGACGGGGGATGTGAGTGGCGAAAGACGTTTTCACCCATTGGGGCAGGTGAAGAAACTTAAACGATAAAGTGAGGACGAACCCAGGAAGCAGCCTGACAGATCTGATTCCTGAACGGCATTCTGAAAACTAACACTGACTGATCTGATCTGCTATGGGGAGAAAGGGGGAGACGTGGAAGTTAAGAAAGTGACCGGTTGGTTCTGGAGGGACACTTGTTCCATCTTGTTCCATCTTGTTCCATCTTGTTCTTGTGCTGGTGCTGGAGGAAGGGGTGGGGATGAAGCCTCCTCCCTCTAAGCCACATGGGGGAGCAAGGCCAGAACCTCTCCCTGTACTTTCCTCCTGGTCCCCAGGGGGAAGAGACACCTTCTCCTCAGGAGCAGAGCCCAGTGGAACTGTCAGACTTGAAAAAGGGGAGAAAGCGCTGCCCTCCGCCTGCTCCGCCTGGGACAGGGAGAGGGGTTCACCCCCAGAAAATAGTCCCACGTGTCCCAAACAGTGTCATAAACGTACAGGAAGAAGCAGACACCAACCCGTGGAGCAGAACAAGGAGCCCCTAGAACCGAACAGGCATGTCCTCAGTGCCTGCAGGGGAGCTGGGAGCCAACATGGGACACCACCCACCACAGAGCCTGGATGCGGAGGTCACGCTTGGCAGGAACCTTCCCTGCAGGCATCAACCCCCTGCTCTCTCCACATGGCCCTCCTGCCACCCGAGCCACCCCTCTGCACCACCCACCAGCCCCTCCTTCCTCTGCAGTTCCCGCCTCTGCTCTTCCCAGCAATATGCACCTTCCTGTGGGGCGCCTCCAGGCTGCAGACCACGCACTTCATCCCTCATGGTCCCTTTGTCCCCCCCTCAACCCCATCCGTCTCTAGGTTCATTCACCAGGCCCTCCCCATCTGGTCATGCCCCTCCACCCCCTTCCGGGCCCTGGGAAAATGATTACAAGGAGTGACAGGTGAGGCAATGAAACAGTTACAGGTAGAGTGAAAACAGCCAATGCTGCGGTGCACCAGGCATTTGTGTTGACACACATCTTATTTCAATCACCCTGTGCTATCCCAGCACGTAGGCTTTCGTCCCATCAGCAGCAGCTCCACTTCACAGACCAGAGTTCTCAGGCCAGAGGATCTCGGCAAAGTCCTAAGAGCTGGGGATTGAACCTCGGGGTTCCTGTCAAGTCCACGCACACAGCCATGGATACAACACTCTCTCTGCAACACCCCCCAGGAGGATTATAGCTCTGGAGGACCAAGGAGGGTTTTGATAGCACAACTCTCCAGCTCATGTTAACTGAGCATCTACTATGTGGCAAGCAACATGCAAAAAGCTGGAGATACAAAAGAGAGAAATGATCCTTGACATCAGCAACTTTGCGGTCCCGCCGGGGACTTCCCTGGTGAGCCAACCAAAGCACGAATGCATAACTAACTACTGTCACCAGAACTGTGAAGGGAAAGGCCTGAGTGCCCTTATAAAAGCAGCCACACCATGAGATGATGGAGGTCTGCGCTGTCTGCTGCTGGAGGGGAGGATATGCAAGCCTGCAGCTGAAGGGGGAGGAGCGGCTAGGCACAGAAATGGGGGGAAGGGCTAGAGGGCAGGTTGGGGCAGGAACCCGGGGCAGGAGGTGCTGGAGAGGCCGCCACTGCCAGGAGTAACCAAGGTGAGTGTGGATCTCTCTGGGGCAGATTAGAAAGATGGACTATTTCCGGTGAGCGAGGGCTGTGTTGCAAGGGTGGGAGGAGGTTCTAAGTTCCCACTCACATTTCAGGTCACACTGTTCCCGTGGAGGATGAGCGGAGGGTGAAGAGAGCAACAACTCACAGGGCAGGCAGACGTGCTCCAGGTCAGAGATCCCAGAGGTCTGGACGGCCTGGGCCTCTGGGACCAGAAACAGGTGGGTATCGGGTCTGACCAGCATCCTGGCAGTCAGCGCAGATTTGGGGCTCAGGGCGACTCCTAAGGCTTTGGCCTTGGCCAGGTCGGGGATGGGGAGTTGGTCATGAGACAGATGGGGGTAACCAGACCTGGAAGGGAGCGGAGGGAAATGTCAAAAACCAGGTCCGCGAAGTGTGCTTCCACCCGAGACCCACCAGCCGACACTTCACTCCCCGCTGCAGCCTATGTCACCCTCCCCCCGGGCCACGGTCCCTGCTGTCTGCAAAGCCACCCCCAGAACCAGTGATCCGTGGGCTGTCTGAGCTGTGGGGGCAGGGTCACCGGCAGCTCTTCCAGGATCCAGGCGCTGAGAGGTCGGGGAGGTCTGGGGTCCTGCTGGCGGTGCAACATGAGGCCCTTTCTGCGGGAGCTGCCATGTTCTTCATCTGAAGCCCGGTGAGCTCCCAGCCTGCCCACCCCACTCACGTCTGTTGCCCCTGCTGCCCCCACTGCCTCTTCAGCCTGGCTCAGAGGGGCATATGGGGTCATCTGAGTATTGGGGATTCAGGGTCCATGCCCACCCAACCTCACACCCCCTTCCAGGAAAGTGCCAGGAGAAGACAAGGGGACGCAGCGGGTACCAGACTCTCTAGCACCCTGGTGCCCGCAGTGCCTCCTGTGTGGGGCGTTGGGGTCCCCGGAGCCCTGCAGGGCAGTCAGCTGGGCCGGGCCTCCCTGCTTCCAGCGTCTGGCAGTGCCACACCACAGGGCAGGACGCTCTTGGGCCCCGTGTCCCTCCCTGGGCAGCGCCTCCTGGCCTTTGCCCACAGAGCCTCAGCGTCTCTTCATAGGAACCCGCTTCCTTAATGTTAAAAAAAAGGCTCAAAAGAACACGAGGGCCTGATCCGCTGGGAGCGTGCGCACTGGCGGGCAGGGCTCAGGGAGCCCATGGGATGTGTCCCCCACAGGAAGGGAGCGATGTCGAAGTCCTAACTGCAGACCTTCAGAAACGGGGTCTCTAACAAGAGAAGCGGGTTAAGGGGTGGCGATGAGGGGCCCTAGGCCAGCAGTCCCGGGGGCTCATGGAGGGCAACAGCTGCACACCTAGGGGGAGGCCAGACTCCCAGGGAGCCGCCAGTCCAGGAGGCAGGAGGTCGAGGTGAGCGTGGAGCTGCCTGCGGCTCCCAGAAGCCAGGGCAGCTACAAGGGCCAGGTGACCCCGGCTCCAGTGTCTGCTCCCTGTTTAAAGGCCCAGGTCACACTGGCCGGGGCTGGCACCCTGGCAGTGTCCTTGCCATCTGGGGCTGCTGCTCTCCTGGCTCCTGGGCTTGTCCTGGGACACCTGCTCTGACTCTGATTCCCAGATGGGCATCTGGCAGGCAGGTCCTGCCCCTGCTGCCATCTCCGCTGCCCGCCTGCCTCACCCACACTGCTGTAGGAGGTGCCTCTCATCAGTCCATGTC
>PVHY01031994.1:0-12197 GCA_004024945.1 Uropsilus gracilis | reverse complement strand
GCAACCTCTGATTTCTTGTGGGGCCCATTTGTTTGTAGTACAGCTTTCCAGCCCTGCACCTTCAGTCTATGCTTATCCTTAGAGATCAGATGTGTTTCTTGGAGGCAGCAGAATGTTGGGTTCTGTTTTCTGATCCAGTCTGCAACTCTTTGTCTTTTGATTGCTGAGTTTAGACCATTGACATTTAGGGTGATTATTGATGTTTTTTATTCTAAACGTTTCCTGGTGGTCATTTTGGGGTTTATTTTTTAATTAATTAATTTATTTTTGTATTTGTTCTTCTTACGGTTTTGATCTTGAGGCCTCCTGCAAAATTTCTTGGAGTGGTGTTTTAGTGGTAGCAAATTTCTGGAGACTTTGTTTGTCAGAAAAGTTTCTATTTTTTCCTTTGTAGAGGAAGGATAGCTTTGCAGGGTAGAGTATTCTTTCCTGGCACTTTTTTCTTGGAGCTTTTTGTAGATGTGACTCCATTCTCTCCTTGCCTGGAGTGTCTCTTCAGAAAAATCTGAGATCAGTCTAATGGATTTTCCTTTGTAGTTATCTGTTTCTTTTCTCTAGCCATTCTCATTCTTTTTTCCTTATCTTGGGTTTTTGGAAGTTTTACGATGAAGAGGAGGCACCATTCTTTAGTGTCAAAATGGCTCCTGAAATGCAGAGCATCACCCCTGACAAACTGCAAACCTATCACACATTGTCAGGAGCCAGGTAGAACAGGGTGTTATTACTAGTAATGACGCCATTACAGGAAGCAGGGTTAGGGTTTGAGGTTGAGATGCAAGTATCCATGCCTTAGGCCTCAGATAGAGTCAAATCCCTTTTTGCTAATCTTGCCAAATGATAATTTTGCTGGATGACTCCCTTAATAGATGAGTTTGAGGCTGCAATTGCTTCATAATAAGATAGAGGTGCTAAGAGACAGAGCCAGCAAGCCTGAGTATAATTTGGGTAGGATGTGTTAAGTATGGAGAAGGAACGGGAGATGAGGGACTAAATGGGTCTTTGGGTACTGAAGATGAGGATGCAAAGAAAGGCAGGGGAGAGGTGAAGCTGTTAGCAGTTTCTGGAAACTTATTGGTGGGTGTATCAGGGGTCTTTGGGGACTTATATGGGGAAAGAAGAATTTTTTGAATGTTTGCAGTAATGATTATGGGGTTTGAACCTATCTTTGGGTTTGAACAGATTCTACTGTTCTTTTAAGAATAAGAGTGGAAACAGGGTGGTTACCCAAGTAAAACCTGAGATTCCATGTTCTGTTGTTAGCTATTCTGAGACCTTTTTTCCCTGTCGCATAAAAGATATTTTGACTGCATCCAGGCTGGTTGGGGGCACACCTTGGGTTATCACTCGGATAGATGCCAAGGGGTAAATTAATATAGGGACGACCTCGTAGAGGTTAGTCCTATAGGGCTCTTGCATATAGATGGTGGCGAATGAGAAAGGCACAAGGTCGGGTTTGGGGACTGTCCATCTCCAGTCACCATCAGTAGAGGTGGCATAACTCTGTTTATCACAGTAGCCACTTTCCATTCCCCCATACTCCTGAAAATTATGTGTAGAAGGACAAGCATAGAACCCATACTGACGTGCCTGCAATGCAGGAGTTGCTGCATACACCAGACTAATGTCTCTAAAACAGAAGTTTAAATCAGGCCACCATGTTGAGGGTGGCTGTACATTAGAAGTCTGGTTTAGGACCTAGGAGGACAGTCCATCCATCAGCTACCAGGAGACTTGAGCAGGTATATGTTCACTGTTGGATTGGAGTAGCATGGAGCTTGCAAAGGAGGATCAGCACTGGAGAGCTGTTACTACTCTCATTGTTGGAATGAGAAAGGTGAACCTTGAGAGGGTTGTCAGGATTGATGTGAACAGTCCACGTATCCGGGTTTAAATTAGACACCTTTGGTTTGGTAGCAGTCTGCACCTGGGAGCAGTGGATCCACAGCACAATCCCATCTACCTTGACTGCAAATGGGGTAACAAAGACAACAAGATAAGGACCCTTTCATTGGGGCTCTAAGGTTTTTGGGGCATGGTGTTTTAACCATATCCACTGTCCTGGTATAAATGGATGTGCCATATCCACATAGTTGGTAGCTTTTAAAGAAAAATCTATGCCTGATTTTGTTTTTTCATAAACACATCGGACATGTTTCCAAATGTCCTGCCAAATCATTTGCAGGCCCAGCATGTGTAGGCCAAAATACATAGTTTGATTATTGCCCAGATGGTGGCGCTCAGCATCAGAAACAATGGGGGGGGGGCGGTCTGCCTAACATAATTTCAAAAGGTGTAAACCCTGCAGTATATGGTGTGTTTCTGACTCGAAACAAGGCATAAAGAAGGAGCATCACTCAACCCCTACCAGTCTCTAGACATAATTTTGTCAATGTCTCTTTTAGGGTTCTATTCATTCTTTCCACCTGTCCTGAACTTTGTGGTCAATAGGCACAATGGAGCTTCCATTCAGTACCTAGTTGGGCTGCTAATTTCTGGACAATCTGGGTAACAAAAGCAGGCCCATTATCTGAACCTATAAATTTTAGGTTGCCCCTTAGCAGGGCACGATTCCTTCTAAGAGTTTTTTCCGTACTGTAATGGCAGTCTCATTTATTGTTGGAAGTGCTTCTGTTCATCCTGAAAAGGTATCTATCATTACCCAGAGATATTTATACCTAAATTTTCCTGGCTTAACCTCAGTAAAGTCTATTACCCATGTCTCACCAGGAAAATGTCCCCTTTTCTGTTTTCCCTGTTTTTGTTGCACTGGCGCCGGCTGCATAGCTTGACAGGCCTGACAGTTTAGGACTGTGGCTTTTATTATACCAGACAGGAATGGGAAATCCAATGATGCCCTAGACAGCAAGTATTTCATATTGTCTATGCCCAGGTGTGTAGTCTGGTGTAAAACCAGGGTTTTCTCAAACTGTTGAGGTAAGAGGATCTGTCCATCAGGACATGCCCACCAACCATCCAGGAAAAAATAGCATGGGTATACTTCTGCTGGATCTACATAAAATCTTCTGGGGTATAAAAAGGAGGAGTCTTAGGCAGGGCTGGCAGGCCAGGTGGTGGTAACGAGAGTGTCAGGGCAGTAACGGCTGATGTTACAAAGTCCTGAGGCTCTGAAGCAGACAGGGCTGCTTCTCGTGCCGCTTTATCGGTCAGCCAGTTACCGGTGACTATGAGAGAGTCACCAGGTTGGTGGCCTCGGCAATGTATGACTGCCACTCTCTGGGGAAGGTGAATCATCTTTAAGAGAGCCTATATTAGGGGCGCGTGGCAGATGGGCTTACCTTCAGATGTGATGAACCCCTGCTCTGCATAGACGGCCCCATGCACATGAACAGTGGGAAAAGCGTACCTGCTGTCAGTGTAGATATTTAGGTTTAGGTTTTATCCTTCAGCCAGGGTTAAAGCCTGAACAAGGGTGATAAGTTCTGCTTGCTGGGCAAACATGTTGTCCATCAGCCTCTGGCTCCAGATCACGTCCTTGTCAGAGGTGACCGCTACTCCAGCATGTCTTTGACCTATTACCAGGCTGCTACCATCCGTGAACCATGTCAGGACTCCTTCAGTCGACAAAGGGGAGTCCGTAAGGTCTGAATGAGCTGCATACACCTGGCTCAGAATCTTTAGGCATGGGTGTGGTTCTGACTCGGACGGGTCTAGTCCTTCCGGGAGAAGGGACACGGGATTCACAGCAGCACTGACCTGGAAATGGACTCGATGGGTGTCCACAAGGAGTCCCTGATAATGGGTTAGTCTGCTATTGCTGATCCATCTCCCAGGTGGGTGCCTGAGAACAGTCTCCAGAGCGTGGTGGGTGGAAATAAACACAGTCTGGCCCAAGGTCAGTTTATCAGCATCCTTCAGAGCTATAGCTGCTGCAGCAATAATGCACAGACACAGAGGCCATCCTGTGGCCACTGGGTCTAATTTTTTTGACAAATAAGCCACAGGCCTCTTCCAGGGTCCCAAATCTTGGATGAGCACTGCTCTTGATACCCCTTTTATCTCATCCACGTAAGGGTGAAGGGCTTTTCAGGATTGGGTAGGTTAAGGGCTGGTGCAGACAAAAGGGCCTTTTGCAGTTCTTGGAACACTAACTCCTGAGTTACTGTCCATGAGAAGGGGCCTTTTCCCTCAGCCATGGGCTCATATAGTGGACGAGCCAGTTCAGCAAATTTGGGTATCCACAACCGGCAATATCCTACCGATTCCAAGAACTCCCTAACTTGTTTGCGAGTTTTAGGGGAAGGGATAGATAAGATTGTTTGAGTCATTGCCAGAGTAAGCCAGCGTTTACCTTCTCGCAGCTTGTATCCCAAGTAACATACCTTAGCGTGGCATATTTGGGCCATTGTTGCACTCACCCGGTAACCAAGACCTGTTAAGGTGCAAAGCAGGTCCTTGCTAGTTTTCAGGCACATATCTCAGTCTGCTGCTGCTAACAGGATGTCATCAACATACTGTAGAATAGTAACATGAGAGTTTTCCTGGCGAAAGGCCAATAAATCACTGGCAAGGGCCTCATTAAACAATATGGGAGAGTTTTTGAATTTTTGTGGCAGCCTGGTCCAGGTTAATTGAATGACTGGCTCACCAGGTGCCTCAGTCTATTCAGAGTCCAGAGTGCTAATCATTACACCATGGAACCCACACTGCCTCAGTTCATTCAAAGGCAAGAATTTCTTGGCT
Organism: Uropsilus gracilis; assembly: GCA_004024945.1. NCBI lineage: Eukaryota > Metazoa > Chordata > Mammalia > Eulipotyphla > Talpidae > Uropsilus > Uropsilus gracilis. The sequence continues at coordinate 7,496 of PVHY01031994.1, read as the reverse complement.
CTTTGGTGCCACCAGAATAGAGAAGACATCTTTTAGATCCAGAAAAGTGTACCACAACAAATTTGGCAATAGGGAACTCAACAACATATACAGATTTGTGACTGTTGAGTGGATATCAGCCACGTGGGAGTTCACCTCACGCAAATCCTGTACTGGCCGGTAATCTCTGTTTGGCTTTTTGATGGGAGCAAGGGTGTGTTCCAGGAAGACTGGCAGACTCTGAGAATTCCTGCCTCTCTGAGTCTTTTAATGTGTTTGCCGATTACTTTGCAGCTCTCAAGAGACATTGGGTACCGTTTTACCTTTACTGGAGTGGCACCAGGTTTTAATTCTACAAAGATGGGTGTCTGATGCTTGGCAAAACCTGGTCCTCCTGTTTCTGACCATGCCTTTGGGATTTCCCTCAGGCACTGTAGAGGGACGCTGGCTTTAGTGGGGTCCGGACGTACACTCTCATTCTCTGCTAGCTGCTCTCCCTCTTTTATTACTTTTTGAGTATGAACCTCTTCAAAAAGTCTACGTTCATCAACTAAAGCTAGTGTAAGAACTGCGGTTCCTGTGGTGGTGACTGCAGGACTAGAGACCTGTACTCCTGTGGTGTGAAAGAGATTTGCACTTTGGCTTTTGTTAAGAGATCTTGTCCTAGGAGCAGGGTAGGACAGTCAGGAATGACCACAAAGGAATGCTGCACCATTTGGGAGGCTAAATTAACAGAACAATTAGTGATCCACCTGTAAAACTGTGAGCCAGTAGCTCCTTGCACTAGTGTGTGCTTGGTTGTTCTTGGTCTGTGATCTTTAGTAAGAATCGAGTGCTGTGTGCTGGTATCTACAAGTAATTCTATCGGCTTCCCCTCCACTGTTAGAGTTACCCTGGGCTTGGAGAGTCCGAACCCCGACTCCCCTAATAGCTGTTGGTCTCAATCCCACCAATTACCAGAACTGGAGTTTTGGGTATTGGTTTCGCCGCGTCCTGAGATGGCCTTTGCCCATTTTAGGGGCAGTCCTCGGCCCAGTGTCCAAAACCCCGGCATTTAGCACATTGGTTTTTCTACAGTCTAGACCTCTGTCCTGGTCTGCAACCTCTGTCCTGTTGTTGTTCTTGGTCTTTGCCCATGGTGGGCAGCATAGTCTTTGTTATCTGCTTAAGTTGCCACTTTTGCTCTAACTGCCTGAGCCTCTTATCCTCTTCCCTAATCTTATCTTCCCTTTCCCTAGCTTCAACCCAGAGCCTGTCTTCTCACTCCTCACGCATCTCTCTACTAGAAAATACCTTTTCTGCAGCCTGTACAAGTTCTTGGACAGGCTTTTCCCCTAGTCATTCTAATTTTTGTAATTTCTTTTTGATATCTGGTGCCGATTGGTTTAGAGAGGCCATTATAATAGCTGCCCTACTTTCTACCGCTTCAGGATTTAGGGGAGTAAACAGTCGAAAGGCTTCCATTGTCCGCTCTAAAAAATGCAGCTGGACTTTCTTGGGACCCCTGTCAAATGTCTCCTACTTTGGCCAAATTAGTTGGTTTTCAGGCAGCAGTGCATAGGCCAGCCATGAGACTCTGGTGGTAGATTCGAAGATGCTCCCTACCTTCAGGTTGGGTGAAGTCCCATTGCGGACGTTCCACAGGGAAAGCTCGATTGATGACAAATGGATCCTGGGTAGGCTGCCCATCGTCTCCCGGCACATGATGGCAGGCCTCTAAAAAAATGCGTTCCCTCTCTTCTGTGGTAAATATAATATTTAGGAGCTGCTGGCAACCATCCCATGTAGGCTGGTGTGTAAAAAGAATAGACTCAATAAGGTTAATCAATCCCCTGGGGTTTTCAGAGAAAGGGAGATTTTGATGCTTCCAATTATATAAGTCAGAGGTAGAGAAAGGCCAATACTGATAAGCCTGGACTCCATCATCTCCTACTGGACCAATAGCCCTCAAAGGGGCCAGGAGTGGGGTTGATGGGGCCCGTGCATTCGTGCAGCTGGCCCTGGGGACCCCATCTCCCTTTGCCCTTGTGCCAGTGGTGGGTTAGGAGGTGGAGGCTCAGGAATTCAGCCGTCATGTGGTTGTTCCACTGGCAGAGCCATCGGGGGTGACAATATAGATTCTAGAAGTTCAACAGGGTGGAGTCAGGCAACACCTTGGGTGGTGCCTTGGGAGGTAGCCTTTCCGGAGTCTCAGCAGTTTGGGAGATGTAAATATGAGCTCCACATCCCATTCTTTTGTCAAACTTAGGGACGAAGGGCCTGAGTCAATCTGGAAGACAAGTCGTCAGATCCTCCCATAGGGGACTTGGTCTGGGTGGTCCTGAAGGACCCGATGCTTGACTTCTTGGATGACTCCCTATTCCAGGGTGCCTCCTGGAGGCCACATGAAGTTAGACGACTTGTCTTCAGCTGAAAAGAAAGCAGGCCATTCAGCTGAACAGAGGGTAATTAAGGTCTTCTTTTTGACATGGAGACTCAAGCTATGTGCGCACCTGTGGACATCAGAAAAATTGTTAATCATGAGACCCAAGGGCATTGACTGGGTTTGTCCCATGGCTGCAAGGAAAATTCACAGATAGTCACGCAACAAAAAATACAGAGGGACAAAAATACACAGAAGACACACAATACAAACTACACCGAAACAACACAAGCCTGCTGGCGACTGACTTAGGTAGTAAAGAGAAGAAAACAATACCTCTATCAGGCTTGGATTCCACGTCAGGCCAGTCTCTGATTCCTCGTCAGAGATCCTTCCTCTAAGAGAATTTGACAATCCTCTTGAGGGCTGTTTGGGATATCTCCCAGACTCAGAGAGCACAAAGGCTCAGTTAAATCTGTACTTAGAGGACCCTCTAGTTTTCAGGAAGAGGATTAGGGGAGAGGATCAGGTCTGGATTCCACATCAGATCACTTAGAGAAGTCAGAACTAAAGAAAAGAGTGGATCAATATCACCTCAGGTCAGAGGCGAGCCCCACTCACATAGCATAGGCCTGTGTGGTTGCTTACACACTGCCACTAAGCTGGAATGAGTTCGGGGGGCCACTCAGCTCCCCAAGGAACAAAACAGGTAGAAGAGAGAGAGAGAGAGAAGTAGGAGAGGGCCCTTTCTGGCTTTACTGCCACGAAATTGAGTCCTGTGAGAGAGTGGAGGATCCCAGATTGAAACAGGGCGGAAAAAAAAAAAAGACTTTTTGACTTTAACTTGAACACATACATCTGCCTGCTTTTTTTCACGAAGCAGGCTGCAAACAGTTTACATTAGCAATTGCCTTAACCTTGAACTGGATACACCTATGCCTGCTTCTCTCTATAGGAAGCAGGCTACAAACTGTTTATTAGCTTTTTTACTATTTACCTTTACCATTGCATGTAAAAGCTAGCTACCAGCTTTTCTCTGCTTTTGTTTTTTCTTTTTTAGACTTAACAAGAAATATTTAGAAACACAGTTTAAACTTTAGACTAGTTTGAATCATTTACCCTCTTTTAAACTTGTGGGTATTTTTTTTACCATTCCCAGCCTTTTTAACCAAAAATTTAAGTTTAAGCAAGACTATCAGTACAGACTAATTTATTTTTAACAGTGATTTTTTAATTACTACAAAAGAAACATGTAAGTAAAACTCAGATTACTTTAACACTGTCTAAAACCTTTTTCAACATTGTCCAAAGTCCTTGCCCAGATTGCCCAAAAATCCTCAGTCTCTCAGTCCTGATCATCTCACCAATGTTCAGTCAGTCAGAGTTCCTCTCTAGATGCTGAAAGACATCTTCCTTTGGCTGCTTTTTTCATGTGCTCCTTCTTGTCTTGCTGTCTTCTCCTTGTCCTCCAGGTAGTTAAAAGAAACTTCATGGTATGGGACCCAGCAAAGTTTACTTTTTTTTTTAGGCCTAACTTTTGCATGGCCTCTTGCAGACACAAGTAAAACCTAGCAAAACAAACTCCAACACGGAGTTTAAATCTGCAAACTTCTTAACCACCTTTAGCACACATGTGGCTAGCCTGGGCCAGCCAGAGGTGACCCCAGGCCTTGGCCACATATAGCCAAGCTCACATGGTTCACATCTCCATCTTACAAAATGGCCAAAACCAAACCTAAATCTCCATTTCCATTCCCATCTTTCTTTTTTTTTTTCTGCTTCTCTTTGTTTTAAACCTTCTTTTATATTCTTTCTGTTTTCCCACCTTCCAAAAACAGCTCCTAAATTATTATATCACCAAAAAAAAAAAAAACAAAAAAACTTTTTACTTTTTTTCCCCCCTGCATCTCCCTAAAAAAAATTTCAACTAAGGTCATTCTCACATTTTAGCAAACCTTCCTTAATATCTGCAATCTTAAACAGAAAACAATGACACCGGGGTGGGGGGGTGGTGCCCCCTAACAGGATGAGCCCCCAAATGTTATGGCTTGAATCCTTTTAGGCTCACACAAGACACAAGACCACGGGAGAGGCAAAAGCAAAAAGCCTTTATCAACTCGAGCTGAGGTCTGGTCTCCAAGTTTACTCATATAGCAGCAGTCTCTTGGAGGGAACGGACCCCCACTTGCAAAAGGATAGGGTTTATATACATTACAGGCAGGGCAGGGTAACTTTTTTAGGCAGTTTAGGGGAAGTTTCCACACAGATATTTTATCATAGTTAAGACCCCACAGAAACCAGATGGTTACCTGATATGGGGAGCAGTTACATGTCTCTGGGCTTTAGCTTCCTGAATCTTGTTTGTTTCCTTTTTTATGGCTGCATTCTGGACTTTTAAGCTTTAGTGATAACTTCTTAACATTTTTAGATTCCAACAATCAGATCCTTGTCACTTGTGCTAGACAAATACTAAAAGAGTTGTAACACTTATCTGCTGACCTTTTGAATATCCTCTTGGGGGAATAGTCTCTGGCTGTCTTCTGCCTATTTCTGTTGAACATTTTTTTATCGTTAAATTGAATGAATTTTTGTATACCTTGGATACTAGCCCCTGTCAATTTGTGATGGGTGAATATTTCCTCCCACTCAGTTGGATATGTTTTAAATCCACTTACATTTTCTTTTCTTTTTTCTTTTTTGGAGACTAGGTCTCACTATATTTTTGCCCATGGAACTACAAGCTCACATTGCCTGGGGTACCAGACTCAAGCAATCCCCAGCCTCAGCTTCCCAGGTAGCTGGGATTACAGGTGTGCGCCACCACGCCCAGCTATTTTTTGGGACTAGATCTCGCTGTGCACCCCCAGGGGGACTCAAACCGAGATCCCTGGCCCGGGCCGTGGCTTCCTAGGCTGCCACCTACAGGCATGCACCACCATGCCTGGCTACTTCCATTTTCTTTTCAGGGTAAAGGTGTTTTGTTTTCAGAATGATCCTTAAGGGGTCTCTGGCCCATAGCACTTGGGGTGAGCTGGCCTGGACTTTGGGAGACACAAACTCCTTGGAGCATCTGGAGGTTCTGGGCAGCAGCAATAGTGAGAGTAGTGAGAGGTCACTCATTAGAGTTATCATGTCTTTGAATGAATAATATCTGTGGCAGTTTCCTGTGGGGGTATGTGTGGATAAGGGACTCTTAGCCTTCCCCCAGAGGGCTTGTGGTGTAGGATTAGAGTAACCTGTGTGGATTAGTAGAAGGAACTGGTCATGTGGAGTTGTTACACACTTGATTCTTATATTGAAGACTGTACCTCAGGGTAGGAATTTATTTGGAGATGAACCTTTAAAGAGTTGAAATATTGTGATTTATATAAGACATTACATTGATCTTTAATTTTTTTCTTTGGTTTAGAGTTTCTTAAACTTCCTAAGTGATCAGAGCCAGAATGGTGCCTTTTGTTATGTTAATGAGGTGGCTTTTAGACTAAATAAAAAAAAGTTTGGAGTGTGGTGATTAGAGGGCTGAACTTTTATTCCTGCCTCTTGACCTTTGGGTAGAGGAGAGGGGCTGAGGTTTGAATTGGTCACCAAGGGATGGTGATTTAGTCAGCCATGCCTATGTAACAAAGTCTCTCTGAAGCCTCCAAAGTTCGGGACTGGACAGCTTCTGAGTTGGTGAAGGTGTGGAGATTCAAAGACAGTGTTGAGCCTGGAGAGATCCTGGGGCTCCTTGACTTCCCCCAGACCTCACTCTGGCCTCTCCCATATGGCTGTTCCCAAGTTCTCTCCTTTTATAATGACATGATAACCTAGTGAGTGAATGGGCTTCTTGAGTGCTGGGAGCCACTCCAGCAAATGAATTGAATCCAAGAAAGGGGTTGTAGGAACCCCTGATTTATTAATGGCTGGGGGCAGAAGCACAGAGGACAATCGGGGCTTGTGACTGGTTCCTGAAATGTATGTGGGGGAGGGGAGCGCTCTTGTACCCCTGGGGTTTTGATAGGGTGTGCCCCCCCCATTGTCTCCTGTTTAAGATTGCAGATTTCAAGGACAGGTATGCTAAAATGGGAGAATGACCTTAGCTGGAATTTCCCTTCAGGGAGAGGCAGGGGGAGAAAGAAGTGAAATGGTCAAGGTGAAACAGGTCTCCTGGAAGGCGGAAAATCAGGGTATATAAAGGGTGCAAACAAAGAGAGGGATTCAGGATTCAGATTCCAATATGGAGACTGGATAGAGAGAGAGGGTCAATGGAGGAGAGATGAGAATCGGCCATCTTGTAAAGATGTGAGTCATGTGAGCTTGGCCATATGGTCACCGGGGGCCTGCAACCCTCGGCTGACCCAGGCTGGCAGCATGTGTGCTGAAAGCAGTTAAGGCGTTTGCAGATTTGAACTCCGTGTTGGAGTTTGCTTTGCTGAGTTTGATTTGTGTCTGAAAGAGGCCATGCAAAAGTTAGGCGTGAGAAGAAAGTAAACTTTGTTGGTTCGGCACCATGGAGTTCCTGCTAACCTGAAGGTGACAAGGAGAAGACAGCGTGGAAGACAAGGAGGAGCAAGTCAAGGGAGCAGCCAAAGGAACATGTCTTCAAGTGTCTGGAGGTGGACTCTGACTGGACTTTGGTGAGATGATCAGGACTGAGAGACTGAGGATTTCTGGGCAATCTGGGAAAGGACTTTGGACAATACTGAGAAAGGTTTTGGACAGTGTTGAAGTATTCTGAGTCTTACATGTTTCTTTTGTAGTTATTAGGATAATTAGAAATCACTTTGTTAGAAATAAATTAGTCTGTACTGCACTGATAGTCTTACATTGGTTTGGTATTTTGGGTGAGAAGGCTGGGGATGGTGGTAAGAACCCACGAGTGGAAAGTTTAAACTGTGTTTTTAAGTTTTTCTTTTTAGGTCTGAAAGAGGAGAGCAGCTGGCTGACTTTTGCATATCAATGGTAAAGGTGATCAGTGTAAATGCTAATGAGTGTGTAGCCTGCTTTGTAGAGAGAAGCAGGCCGATAGAGGTGTATGTGTTAAAGTTAAAAAGTCTTCTTCGAGCTGGGCACGGTGACTCGTGCTTGTAAGCTTCAGCCTATGAAGCTGCTGGGGCTAGGGATCGCGGTTCAAGTTCCACCTGGGGCCCGTAGTGAGACCTAGTTCTAAAAAAAA
>PVHY01031993.1:0-12198 GCA_004024945.1 Uropsilus gracilis | reverse complement strand
CCGTCTGGCAGACCCCGCCCCGCCGCGGGCCCCTCGGAGCCCGGCATCCGGCCCCGGGACCCCCTGGCCAATCGGAGCCGGCAGTGGGCGGGACCGCCTCGTGGGAGGCCCGCCCCCAGCTCCGGTCGCGATTTGCCATTGGACTAAAGGCGCTTGACGCACGAGCTGCTGGCCACGTGGTGGTGTTTTCATTGCCAGAGTCTCCCGGCGAAGCCGCAGCGGGCACGGGAGTGTGGCCGGGTGACCGCCTGGCTCGCGGCAGGCAACTGCGTCGCGGCCGCCGCGAGGGGGACGGGCGGACGCGCTCGTTCCCACCCCACCCCAGCCCCGGGCGTGGCACCCGCGTCCATTAAACTGGACCGAGCTTAGTAACTGCGTTAGACGCGGGAGCCCCACCCTTTGCAAGCTGTGTGGAGACGGTTCTGGGCTGGCAGCGAAGACCAGACCGGTGGGAGGCTGCCTTCCTCCGGGCCGGCGTTCGAGGGGGCGCTTCCGATGGCCACGCGTCGTGTGGATTATACTAATTCAGTGTAATGACGCCCGATTTCAAGCAGCAGAAACAGAGGCTAAACCATCCGTCAAGTAACACAATAGGTGGTAGACAGTGGGTTTGTCTCATTTCAAAACCCACGTGCCCACGACTCTGCTAGATAACATTTGGTGAGATCTGTCTGAACTGCAGCTGAAACAATGAATTAAACTGTGTGTGTGAGACGGTGTGTTTTAGGCCTGGGATGAAATCTTGAAGAGAGCACAGTCCTAGGATCTCATAATTCAAGATGAATCCTGGCAAAGAATCTCCCTGCTCAAAGTAAATAACGTGTTGCAGCCAGGCGTGGTGGTGTGCGCCCCTAATCCAAGCGCTGGCAGGCAAGAGGCCCGAGATCCCTTGAGTTGAAAAATCAGCCAGGCGCAGTGGTGGGCACCTGTAATCCCAGCTACATGGGACGCTGAGGCTGGGGATCGCTTGAATCTACAAGATTGGGACTACCTCAGGCAACATAGGGAGACCTAGTCTCAAAAAATAATAATAATAACCTGTTGCTAGTAGAAACACCACCAGCATAATGTATCAATCAGTAGCTCCGTAGTTTTGAATTTATATAATTTTGCACAAATTTTTCATTTCTGTATTTTCAAATTTGAGATGAGACAAATTTCCTTATTATTTTACTTCAGTGTTTCATTTCAGTTGGTATAATTCAGATACCTTTGTTTTGGGGCAAAGCTACATTTATAGGAAACCAGGACCTGGAATAGATGGGTAAGGCCCTCTCATCCCTTAAAAGCTGTTCTGCTTAGATTTCTGGTTTTGGTTTTCTGAAATGCAAATGTCACAGTTTCTTGTCTCAACTCTGTTGTTCTCTCTTTAACGGATATAAAAATAGTCTGCTCCCACATCCACAGAGTCTATTGCTCTTCAGCTGTTTGTCAGGTGCTGTATAAACAAACCATCCTAAGTATAAGGGCTGCTGTTTGATGGCTTTAACTGCATTCTCTTTGTAATCATTTAGATCAAATAGGCTTCCCTTCCTGCCTCGTAGTTTGGCCTAATGATACAGTCCTTTCTGTTCTATGTAGAAAGTCAAGAGTTTGCCATGCTAAGTGCCTGGTTGTTGGAAAAATTACATACAAGGCTAGGAAGACTTTTGAAGTGGATGCTGTTATTGTCAAACTCCCCCATATTAATGGGGTTAGAGGGGGGACTGGTGCTAGTTTGGGAGCAGGAGTGTTTCATGATAAAATGCTGTGTCTGAGGCAGATAAATTTGGCAAGGGTGTGCAGTACAGATTAGAATGGAGGAAAATTTTGACACATGTCAAATTCTAGGAGTGAAGGGATATGGAGACTAGATGATTGGATGGGAGCAGAAAGTCAGAAAGGTAAGGAGAAATCAACAACTTTTAAAAAGAGGATCTGTTTAAAATACAATGTGTAAGTTTAAGGTGTACAATGTGTTGATTAATATGTTCATATATTCTAATGTAGTTGCCACTATATTATAATCATTAGCACTTCCATCAACTCACCTCATGATACATGTTGAAGCAGAAAAGATAGAAATAGAAGTTGGGAAGATAGTATGTGCCACAGAAGTGAACCCCATATGTAATTTGAAAATTTTCTAAAAGTCACACTAAAAAAAGGGCAAAAAAACCCACAAAAAACACAACATGAAAATTATTTTATTTTACCCCATATGTCACAGTATCATTATAGACAAGGTAAACATTTTCCATCAGCTAATTTAGATGACTATTTTTAAAGCATTCGCTTTCAAATTCCAGGATGCATTTTTCATGTGTAGCGTATCTCAGTTTGCATCAGTCATATTTTTAGTGCCCCTGTGTCTGGTTGCTAACTTACTGCTTGGTGGAGTTTCGAAGATTAAACCGCAGGCTCAGTGACTAATGGAGAAGGGGAAGTTGCAGGGGAGAAGAGAGAAGTTTCCAGCTGATGGCAAGTAGGAAAAGGAAGGCCGCTATGGTATTTCCAGAAACTAGGTCTTCAGGCAAGTTCAGTAAAGTGCATTTAATTTCAGACATATTGAGGTGGCAAAACTGATACCCCTTGGAAGTAAGGTTCAGGACTGGTTGGTGTGTCAGGGCAAGGAGTCTCTTTCCGGTTCCACCTCTGGGGGCTGAGGGGGAAGGGATGATCTGTCAGTTTCCTCCACGTGCCACACCCACCAACTCCCGGGTGAATATGACACTCTAGAGCTGCCTTCTCTGGTTTTGTTTTCCCAAGAAAACACAGGAATCTGTAACTCTCTATAAATGTGTATTTATAAAATCTGTATTTGCTTTATATAAACCTGTATTTTTAGGTCAACTTTTAAATGTTGACAATTCTATCCTTATTCTTATTTTTGAAAGAATAGGCGTGTGTCAGGAGGCTGGATGTGGTTTGGGAAGGGCCCATCTGTGACCTCAGCAACATCAGCAGCCTCTAAGGGCGGTTACACCCTCCCCAAAACTCCTCTGAAGTCCATTTCTATAAAAAGCCAAGGAAAATGGTTATAAATACATTCATAGGTGCGGAATTCATTTCATGTCAAGATGAATTTTCTTTTCATTGCTCTAATTGTTGGTTCTTCGAGAAAGGAAAGTCTTCATTTGAATGTTCACCGGCCGTGTTCGAATCCTTCCACCTTCTTGTTCTAGAACTGTCTTTGCTAAATAAGAGAAGCCACGGATTTGGGGAGAGCGAGGGGGCACAATGCTTTACCACCGTGGGAACATGCTTTCCGTTCCTCCTCCTGCTTCCCGTCGACCTTCTTAAATGTCTGTCTTTTCCCAGACAAAATGTTCATTATTTCCAGGCAAACAGTAAGTCAGCAAATTCTAGGAGAATAAAGCCAGACTGCGAATCCAGCATCGTTGGTAAGACAAAATCACAGGCCATGATTCAACTCATGGGAAAGGTTTCCTATTTGTGTAACAATGAGGCTGTAATTTAAAAAATGCTGATGAGGGCATGCATGGGGCATTAACAGGGGAAGTTGGAAATGAGACTGCCACTCCGCGTCCTGTCTGACGCAACCTGTGTCACCCAATATGGCTGCCTAATAACACCAGCCGCCTATAATTAGAATAACTACTAGGTGAGCCAGCCACTCCTGTCCTCTTTTCTTTATAAAATCCTTTCTATTTTTATAAAATAGACTACAGGATATAATCTCCTTTTTGCTTTGCCTTCCTTCCTTCCTTCCTTCCTTCCTTCCTTCCTTCCTTCCTTCCTTCCTTCCTTCCTTCCTTCCTTCCTTTCTTTCTTTCTTTCTTTCTTTCTTTCTTTCTTTCTTTCTTTCTTTCTTTCTCTCTCTGTTTTCTTTTCTTTTCTTTTTTTTGAGACTAGGTCTTGCTATGTTGCCCAGGGAACAGCAGACTCATGTTGCTCAGGGTACCATGGACTCAAGTGATCCCCAGCCTCAGCTTCCCAGGTAGCTAGGATTACAAGGGCGCACCACCAGGCCCAGCTATTTTTTGAGATTAGGTCTTGCTATGTTGACCCGGGCGGGTCTTGAATCCGTGGACTGAAGCAATTCCTTGTCTTGGCCTCCCATCCTCGACTGGGATTAAAGGCCCGTGCCACCGTGCCCGGCCTCTCTTTGGTGTATTTCAACACTCAAAATGGTTCCTGTAAAAGACCAGCACCTCCACAGACAAGTATCTGGGGGTACTCTGGGAGAAGAACAAGGCAGCCAGGCTTTTGGGGACAATAGAATGGAAAAGACTCAGGTTGGGGTACAGTCTAAAAAATGGTGGATGTCAGGGTGATATCTGGGAGAAGAGATGTCCCACTGAGTTGGTGACAGGAAGACCAACATGCAAAACTGGGCTATTTCTGTTTGTCTCCTAAGCACAGTCTGTGTTGGGAGCTTGGCTGTCATCAAGAATCACCCCTCATGGCATACCTTTGCTCCCCAAATGGAACCATTAGCTCTGATTTTATTGATTTTTAAGAAAAGGGAAATAGGGAGAAAAACAAGCTATCCTTCTATTATTCCTAGATTCCTAGACTCATCCATTTACTTGCAAGAGTAGGAGCTGATGACCTTTCACTCAAGAGTAGTCTCGTGTCTTCATCTTCATTCTCGCTCCACGTCGGTCTCATTTTTGCTTCTAGAATCATCCTCCTAAAACCTGCAGCCAGACCCTAATGTCTGCATCAAGATTCGCGGACTGGCTGATACGTGTGGAGACAAGTGAACGTTACCCTAGACAACAGTCAGCCTCTGTCGTGGAGTCTTGTTTGCAGGGACACCTGAGGTCCTGCGAAGGGACAAAGAAGTCTTCCGTGGGTTGACCGATCGCTGCAGTTGGGTTCTGTAATTATAGGTGCTCTCTGGAAGTGGTAACAAAGCTGTCGAGAAAGCTTGGCTTAAAGCCTCAGGCAGTTTCTTACGTGCTGCTCATGACTTCTGTTCTCTGCGGGAGATTTTATTCCCATCACCGCTGTGTCGTGCAAGGTTGAGAGGGTCAGGTGAGTTGCTGAAGGTTCCGTGAGGTGAGGTCTGTGATGGAGAGTTTTTACCTCCGGCTCACAGTGTCTCCATGCTGTCTCTCCCACCCAGTAGTCCTGAACCCACCCAGGGCTGGTATAAATCATCACCTTGACCCGCACTTCATCCTATAGGGACAGAGAGGCCAGGGGGAGAAAGGGGGTGCCCAGGAGCCTCCAGATCAAGTCCAGGGGCCAGGCTGGGTGTCCCGCAGCTTTTCAAAAGGGGCTGAGGCTTTGCTCATCTTTGCAGGGGAGCGGCTAGAACTATTGAAAAGCATCTTTTGGCCCCAGGCAAAGGGTTAACTAAGCTGCTGGGAAGGGGTGACCTTGATGATGGAGGGTACTGTATGGTGTGGGGAGTAGTCCTGGACCTTAGAATCCACCTCTACAGAAAAAGGGATTTCAGAGGTCTCAGGTCAACCGGCTGCAAAGGGCAGAAGCCCGTGATTCCTGGTCGACAGTGCCACCTAGTGGCCGACGGTGGTGAGTTCCCTGCGTACGGATGGTCTGTGAGGATGGCTGATTGCCAGTAGGGCTCCCGGGCTCCCTCTATGGTGGGGGCCATGGATTTCGTTGAAACCCCTTTGAAGGGGAAAATCTGGGGAGCGAGATTCTGTTCACTTGACACGTTTCTCTCCGGTGCCTGTTATGGTCCAACCATGGCCTTGGGCAAAATAGACACAAATTGGGGGGTGGGGGGGGGAGGCTTGGGTTCATAAACAAGAAAATCAGATACAGGTATCTGAGATAGCAAGGGGTTCGGAGAAGAATAAAGCCTCCAGAGGGCTTCAAAAGGGTTGGGGTGGGTAGACTTGGTGTTGGGGGTGGGGGGGCAGGGGAGGCCCCCCTCAGCTTCCAGATGGACAAAGACCAGAAGGAGAGAAGGGAAGAGGTGAGCCTCATCCAGGTGAGGGTGGGGGCCGGGCAGGATGGCTGGAGCAGAGTGGACATTTGGAGAGAGGTCAGAATGCAAATACTGGGGTGTGGGTGGGAGGGGGGAGTGGGGGGGTGAGAAACCACCCAAGGTTTTTGATCTGTCCTTGCACAGACTCATCCCCCCGCCCCTCCACCACCCCCTGCAGCTGGGCTGATGATGCACTGAAGGTGTTTTGGAAAATTTCAGTTTGAGCTAGTACGGGGGAAGCTCCAGGGAGCCCAGTAGTACTCTGTTTACTTAGTATGAACCCAGGCTTTCCAAACTTCCGGACACCTGGCGCGTCCACCCATTACTTGTGGGACTATAGCAAGAGCTGCAGCGCTGAGCAGCAGATGGTGACACCCTGACAGTCACCAGCTAAGCTCCTGCAGGGCCCACAGAAAACACGTAGAAGGACTGACTCCTCCTTATTCAGGCCTCCCTCCTCCCCCCACCTCCCCCACAGAGAGTTCTGAGGATTATTAAACCCCTCGTCCTCACCCACTACCCTGCCCTGAATCCCATTTCTTTTCCTTTTCTGCCCTGAGACTCTCTTAGCACAATGGGTGGCTGTCAGAAGCTGCAAGCTGAGACGGGCACGGTGGCTCGTGCCTGTAAGCTTCAGCCTATGAAGTGGCTGGGGCTAGGGATCGCGGTTTGAGTCCCGCCTGGGGCCCGTAGTGAGACCTAGTTCCAAAAATAACTGGACGTGGTGGCGCACACCTGTAATCCCAGCTACCTGGGAAGCTGAGGCTGGGGATGGCTTGAGTCTGTGGTACCTCGGGCAATGAGAGCCTGCAGTTCCACGGGCAAAAATAGTGAGACCTAGTCTCAAAAAAAAAAAAAAAAAAAAGAAGCTGCAAGCTGTCTGGAGACATTAGGAAAGGCTAGGAAAAGCTGTTTCCCGCAGGCACCAGGTCAGATGCCAAGGTCAGCACGCTTCTTTGCAGAAGTTCATACAACCAACACCAACTGGCCTTGAGCGGGGCCTGCTTCCGGCCCCCAGGTGTTCCCTAGAACACCTACCTAGTTCTCCCTTTTCAGAAAAGTGGGATGAACTGATGACATCTGACTACAGTAACCAGGAGTCTACAGTGGAGACCGTGCATCCCGCGCAGGTCCCTGCGCGCCAGTGGCATAGGAAGCATGTTGTACATCTAAGCAAATAGGATGTGCCTGGTCCTCCCCGCCCTCCTCTTCCTGCTGCTGGTTTTGGCTGCAATTGTGGTCTAGGCCCCCTTGGTTTGGTGGGGTCTCAGCCCTCCCCTCCCTGGGCCTTTGTGAGCAACACCCATACCTCCATACCTTTCCTCTGCACACCTGAGCTGTAGTCATCTGCCACGGTGACCCCTCGCCCACTTACCAGCCTCGCATCTTCGTGGGCTTGTTGCTGCTGCTGCAGAGGCAGAAGGTCTAGAGGACAGATGGGTAAGTAGAGGCAGAGACCACGTGGGAGGCCAGTGTCCAGGTGAGAGAAGATGGCACCTGAGTGCAGGTAGCTGGGGGATGAGGCAGTGGCCCTAAGCATGTCTGATGTGGCCATGGGAGAGGCAGACCAGCACGCACCGTGCCTGTGGGTACAGCTGGGGTTCCCTTGAGCCTCACTGGCTTCTGAGTGAAGGGAGTTTGTGGCCTTGGTCACCCCAGTTCCACTGGCTCCTGCCTCTACCTTCTAGAGAAAAGCCAGTTTCCTTCCATCTTTCTAGACCGCTGGAAGTCCCTGGAAATACCTCGCCTGTTCGGAGATCTGCCTTTTGGGGCCTGCCCCCCTGGCTGAAAGACCTTGAAGACAGCACCTCATTCTCGCCAGGACAGCTGGTATTGGGGGTGACAGCTTCAAAGGAGTTTCCTTCTGGAACTTTTCCTGCTTTTATTGAAATGATCTCATGTTTTCTCTGCTTTTGCATGAAGGTGGTGAATGACATTGATTCATTTACTTATGAAAGTGAAGTTCACCTCTATTAACCTTTGCTTTTATTTTTTGATGCTGCTACTTGGGCATGTTAATAGGTGTTGATTTAACACCATTGGAACCTCTCGAGATAGAATGACCCAAAAAGAAAACCTCAGAATGGGCAAGAGCCATCTGTATCAGACTCTCTGATGGAAAGTGCAGGTACAGAATAGTGGCCATTTCTGGAAACACCTTAAGAAACCTCTTAAGGAAATCAGGCAACTGTATATTCACACGGAGGTGGGTAGGTTGGTTGGGGGGGAGGTGGGGGCAGTGACTTTTGGAGAGAATCGCCTCCCTCTAAGACAACTATTCCATGTCCTTCTCCAACTCCTGTCAGCACGTGTCAACCCCTGTCAGCCCCTTCCTTGACAAATGCTTCTTGTCACGGGCAGAAGCCTCGAGCATGGCACACTGGCGAGCGAGAGAAGTCAGCATCTCTAGGCTTTGGAGAATGAGCAGTCAATAACCTTCGACCACGAGTGTCAAGGCCAAGGCTAGCAAAGAATGCAGTCCAGGTCTGAGGAGTTTGCATTGACTCCAGGATGAAAGTTGGTTACACTGAATTATGCCCCCTTCTCAGCCTCAGCCATCTGGCCCTGCAGTCTGCTCTGCCACCCTTCGGTGGGAGATCGTCAGTTCATCTGGCCTCAGTTCCCCCCCAGGACTCCACAGGTTTCTCTTCCTGTTACTGATTAGATTCTGCCAGCAGCGGACATTTGTGGTAAAGATCTTTTGATAAAATGACACGTCCAGCCCTTCAACCACTAAGTTCCGAACAGCACTTCAGAGCAGCAGCTCGTTTTAAGCGCCTGTTTATGGAGGGGAGTGATGGGAGTGACCACAGTTGACCTGTGAGCACCGTGAGAGTGGGGGCTGCTACCAGGGCAGTCAGGAGCCTTGGTAAGGGCACCCATCTGGCTCTGTGCTTCTGTGGATCCCACCTGGATGACTGTGATTGTTGAATTCGTGCACACAGCTCACACACGGGTAGCAGACCCGCAGTTCACATCATGTCCTGTGACATCAGTGGTAGCTGTGTCACTGTTACGGGCTTGATCTGCAAGTAACTGCAGTGAGAATGTGACTGGTGTATGAATCGCCAGGATACAGGGAACACCTCTGCTGTGACTGTGATGGGGGTTCCTGGCTTCTGAGCCACACAATCGGCCTCCATCAATCTCTAATGGTCTACTTTGGCGAACTTTGGCTTATTATCTGTTTCTGCTTTGCCATATTCTAGATATTCTATTTTTATTTTATTTTATTTATTTATTTATTTTTGAGACTAGGTCTCACTATGTTGCCCAGGGTAGTCTCAAACGAACCCGTGGACTCAAGTGGTTCCTAGCTTCAGTCTCCCATGTAGCTGGGATTACAGGTGCGTGCCGCCACCCCCAGCTTATTCTTGGTATTCTATGCGATGTCTTTTAAAGGTGCTTTCTTTAGAGTTCATCTCACTTTGAACTGCAGTCCCCTTTAGTTTCCTTCTAATACCTGCTTCTTGGAGATTCTACTGGAAAGTTCTTTACAAGCTGAAAGTTCTTTACAAGCAAGGTTACAACACAATTATAAAGAAAAAAGGCATTTCCCCTCATTTCCCAGATGCATAGATCGGAAGTTGTGACCTGGAGTGAGACCACTTATAATGGTGAGAGGACACCAGACTTGCCTTCTCTGTTGAGGAAAACATCTGTTTGGGCAGGTAAACAGATAGCTTTTCCAGAGTTCACAGAAAATGGCTGGTCCTACTATCCTGGTCCTTCTTGACTACTTCAGTTTAACCAGGAGTATTTGAGGCCAGACAAATTTATTATTTGTAATTTATTATTAAAACAAATTTATTTTAAACAGCCACAGGGAATACACACAGGGAAAGTAGGTGGCATGGTCTGAAACTTCCTTGAACTTCTGTTCATTTATTCTGGACTGTTCTTTTTCGTGGCTGGGTAATATTCCATTGAATATGTATACCACAATGTGTGTATCAATTCATCAGTTGATGGACATTTGAGTCGTTTCTATTTCTTGCTTATTGTGGATAGTCTGCTATGCATTTATTTTACAAGGCTCAGGGATAGCCACATGGAAGACACACAGGGCAAGGTAGGGGATAGGGCCTGGGTCTTCCGTGCCCTCTGAGTTCAGCGTCTGCCAACGCTTCTTGTGTTTACCCACCAGAAGCTCCAATGTTAACTTTTAAAAAGAGGATCATTTCAGTGGCATTTAGTGCATTCCCAGTATTGCACAGGTATCACCTCTACCTAGTTTCAGTTCCAAAATATTTCCATCACTCCAAAAGAAAACTCTGTACCCATTAAGCAGAACTACCAACTCTCTGCCATTCTTTAGATCCTAGTAACTAATGATCTGATTTCTGTTCCCGTGGATTTTCCTATTTTGGATATTTTATGTAAAATGGGATCATACATATGTGACTGTTAATGTCCAGTTTCTTGCAATGTTTATCTATGCTGCACTGGTTTTTTTTTTTCTGTTTTTTGTTTGTTTTTTGAGACTAAGTTTCTCTATGTTGCCCGGGGTAGTCCCAATCTGATGGACTCAAATGATCCCCAGCCTCAGCCTCCTAGGTAGCTGGGATAACAGGCGCCCACCACCACGCCCAGCTGCTTTTTCGAGACCAGGTTGCTGTGTTGCCTGTGATAGTCTTGAACAGTGAACTCAAACGATCCCAGGCCTCTTGCCTCCCAGCACTTGGATTATAAGCATGTGCTACCACGTCAGGTTCTATGCTGCACTGTTCCTTTTTATAGCTGAGTAATATTCCAGTGAATGTGCATATTTGCTTAGCCATTCATCAACTGATGAACATTTGAGTCATTTCTATCTCTTGGTGATTGTGAGCAGTCTGCCAGGAGCATGTGTGGGTATGCAATTATTTGAGTCACTTTTCACTCTTCTTGATCTATATTTAGGACTGGAGTTGCTGGGTTATAAGGTAGTTCTATTTGTAACTGTTTTCCACTGAGGCTGAACCAATGTACATCTCCATAGCTCCATAGCTCCAAAGTCTCCATGTCCTTGCCAACACTTATATTTTCTGCTTTCATTTAAAAAATCATGGCCATCTCAGTGGGTATGAAGAACACTGAAGTTTGACGCCATGCATACAAAGTTGCAAACACTTGGCATGACCAAGTAGTGTTGGGGTCTCTCCCCTGCCCCTACCCTCACCTGCCCACCCCTCCAGTGCCAAATCCTTGCTGTATTTCCCACATCCACTCTGGGTCACACTGTGATATCGTGGTGGACAGATGGCATTTGTATCATACAGGAACTTGTTCAGCTTTAACACTTGGTCCATGGAACCAAGTCAAAGGATCAATATCTGAAACAGACTCTGGGCTCCCCCTCTCATTTGCTCTTTCCATTTCTGTCTTTATTCTGCTGCCTTCCACTGCCAGTTCTCCCACTCTGCCAGGATGTAGGGCACTGCAGTTGGGAATCTGCACCAGGGTTTCTTGTTGCTCCTTTGACTGTGAACATCCTGTGTGAAAGCAAAGAGGAAATGACTGGAGGCAGGTGGTAGCTGTCTTCTGGGCCTGGGGCAGGGAGATGGCACTGAGAGATGATTTGGAGCCGTCAGTGGAGAGGTGGCAGCTGAAGTCCCAAGAGGAAGCTAGATGAAACAAAGAATGTGTTCACTGGCAGGGAGCTGGAATGAAATGTCCTGGCTTGATGGTTTGGGTATACCTTTAATTTTAGGAACATTATCAGGAAGAGGGCTGGCTTGCAGGCAGCTCTAGGTGACACATTGCTGGTGAGTGAGAACCTCTGCTAGAAATGGAAATGTGAACTGGCCGACGCTCATTGGCTGAAGCCAAGTGTGCCAGCGTGTTTGGGTACCGACAACCATGCCATCTCTTACTTTCCTTATCAATGGCAGATAGGAACAAGGACTAGAAACTGGCATGTTTTTCAAAAACATGATTGAGAGTTTTTACTGCTGCATCTCTAGTGTGGGTATTATTTCCACTTTCATTCTTTCTCTGAGGATAATGATGGGTCACCAGTTATTTTAATGGAAGTTTGTTCCAAAGTGATTTAAGGGACTATAAGAATGATACCAAGGCCGGGCATGGTGGCTCGCGCTTGTAAGCTTCAGCCTATGAAGCAGCCGGGGCTAGGGATCGCAGTTCGAGTTCCGCCTGGGGCCCGTAGCGAGACCTAGTTCCAAAAAAAATAGCTGGGCGTGGTGGTGTGCACCTATAATCCCAGCTACCTGGGAAGCTGAGGCTGGGGATTGCTTGAGTTTGTGGTACCCCGGGCAACGAGAGCCTGCGGTTCCATAGGCAAAAATAGC
>PVHY01031992.1:0-12200 GCA_004024945.1 Uropsilus gracilis | reverse complement strand
GGAACACGGGAGAGAGAAGAAGCGAAGAGAAGATGCTGAAGAAAGACTGGACTTGGCAGAGGGCCTGCCTCAGGCTGGGAGGAGCAAAGAGCACCATCTTGGACTGTGTCTTTGGGACCTTTGGGACCTTTGGAAACGGTGATGGGGGTCAGATAACCGCCACTTGTGGCTTTAGCACTTTTTGCTTTCCCGGTTACTATTCCCTTGTCAATAAACCCTGATGTTGAACTGCATGCGAGTGACAACTGCTCGGGGTGGGGGGTGATGCGGGCCTGTGGCCTGTTGGTCAGCGGCTTCTGCCCTTTCTGCACCCGATTTCATCCTGAACGTTTCCCTCGTTCAGGTCTAACCAGAGTCCAAGGGAAAAATGTGTCTTTAAAAAAGCTACCCAATTGCCCTTTCTGGACCGAGCTCGGTCCTCCTTCCCTTTGCGGTCTCCTCACGCCTCCCTCTGCTGCGCTTCCCTTCGCCACCAGCTGAAAGCACACTGACCGCAGAGCTGGAAACTGTTTCTTGTGGGGGGGAAACGCTTTGTGGCCCGTGAACTTGCAGGTGTCCCCGGACGACCATTGGTTGCTGCACGCTGGAGAGGCCTGCAAAGCTGGGGGTGGGGGGTGGGGTGGGCTGGACGTGCTCAGGTCTCTGGTGGAGCCAGCGGCTTGGTGTCCATGCGGCAGCTTTGTCTGAGTCCCCGCGTCCTCAGGGGCTCCGGGCCCTCCCCATGTGTCACCCCAACGCCCCTTTTGTGCGCATCACCTCCAGTTGGTCGTACCCGGAGCTGCACAGCCGAGGAGCCTCTTCGCTTGTGCCATTGTTGGCAGCGAGCTGGCCGCGTCTGCGGGGCCCCAGGGGGCTGGCGGTGGACGGAGGAAGCGGGAGTGACAGATGAGGTGATGAGGCCTGAATGCGCCGAGACAAAGCTGCTCCCGGCTGGCCTGATGTGGTTGCGCGGCCGCCTCTGGAGAGCTGATGCCATCAGGGGCTGGCCAGCTGTCTGGTGGAGGGAGCTGGTCCCCACGGAGCCGGGCACTGCCCCTGCAGGCTTTGCTAAGCTGGCCATGGCCCCCTGGGCAGGGAGAGCCCCCGGCCTTTTCCTGAGTGGTGGTCACAGGCGCGGGCTGTTCAGGGTGTGTGCTCTGCGCTGGGTTGCTTGAAGTGGCGGGCTGAGATGAGAGGCTGCGTCCCCTTTGGGCACAAGAGACCGCGTCCAGGTGCAGGGGGTGGACGTTGCTCAGCTTGGCCGCCTCAGAGGGGCTGGGACGAGCTCCTCAAAGCAGAACTGCTTTTAAACTGCTTTTCTAGCAGCCGACGCACTGTCGGCCTGTGGGCATGTCTTCCTCGTGGATTTTACTTTTTCCTTGTATCTAGAAAAGCTGGACTTGGCAGTGGTGGCCGTTTATCGGCCCTGGCCCGCATTCCGCGCGTGTGTGCGTGTGCACGTGTGTGCGTGCGCGTGCATTTCGGAATATGAGCGAAGGGAGCCGTGTGGCTATTGGCCGGGTTTCTGAATACCCCGGTCGGACTCCACATTGGTCAGAGGAGTCTGGCTTGTAGCTCAACAGTGGAAACTCCAAAAACCCACTGGTTTCAAGAGCGGAAGGTCATCTGTTGACCGTTGCTTGCATCTGCTGAGGACACTCGTGTCTCTGGCCCCTGTTCCCCAAGCCCATATGTCGATGCCCTAATTTCCAATATCCTGGTATCTTGAGGTGGGCCCTTGGGAAGCCACTGGGTTTAGAGGAGACCACGAAGATGGAACCCCATGACAGAGTGGTGACCCTATAAGGGGATGAAGAGATTAGAGTTCACTCTCTGCCCCCTTTCCCTCCCTCCCTCCCTCTTTCTCACTCACTCTCCCACCCCCTTTCTCCCTCTCTCCTCTTTCTCCCTCTCTCCTCTCTCTCCCTCCCGTCTACTCTCTCTCCCTTTCTCCTTTCTCTCTCCCTTCCTCTCTTCCTTTCTTCTCCCCTCCTCTCCCTTCCTTACTTTCCCTTCCTCTCTCCCTTTTCTCCCTTTCTCCCTTTCTCCCTCCCTCCCTCCCTCTCTCCTTCTTCCCCCCTCTCTCTGCCATGTAAAGCTACAACCAGTAACTGACTGTCTGCAAACCAGGACGAGCATCTCACCAGACACAAAACCTGCTGGAGGCTGCACCTTCCAACCTCCTAAACTGTGAGAACTGAACTGTTGATCTTCACTGTCTCCATCAGCTGGTGCATTTCTCCACCAGCCCAAGCTGAGGCTGTGCCCATGCCATCAGCTGGGCCGCAGGCCCCGGGGGAAGGGGCAGCCTCTGTCTGGGATGGGATGGGACGGTGACCTTGCTTCCTTCACTCAGGGAGGAGGGAGGACAATCGCGCGGTAACTTTTAAAGCATGCGCTTGCAGAAGACGCCCGTGACTTCCGCTCACGTTTCCTGGCCCCAAACATGTCGCCGAGCTGAGCGCAACATCAGCAGGGAGGGGAAGGAGGTGTTTCACACGGAGGAGCGGGCTGCTTGGCGGCATGGCCGAGCTCTCTCCAGCAGCCCTCAGGTTCCCCATCGGTGATCCGAGTGGGTGAGGTGTCTCCAGCCCAAGCAGTGTCACTGTGAGGTAGGACGCCCAGCATCCGACACCTGATAGAGACACCCTGGAGCAGAGAAGGCTCAGGACTTGAGGACATGCTGGTTACGTGCTGGCCTAGCTTGGCTGGCTGAAGGTGCTTAGGATGACAGCAAAAGAGCTGTTGTGGAAAATGAGGGGAAATAAAATCAACCTGGTAGAAATGTATGGAATATTACCCTTAATGTGACTTGGACATAAATTTGTTCTTCTTTCTGGAGGGAGTAAGCTACATTTTATTTCCGTGTGCGCACTGAAAGAAACGATGCAAAGAAATGAACAGCTTCGGCCGGGCACGGTGGCTCGTGCCTGTAAGCTTCAGCCTAGGAGGCGGCCAGGGCTAGGGATCGCGGTTCGAGTCCCGCCTGGGGCCTGTAGCAAGACCTAGTTCCAAAAAAATAGCTGGGCGTGGTGGCGCGCACCTGTCATCCCAACTACCTGGGAGGCTGAGGCTGGGGATGGCTGGAGTCCGTGGTACCCCGGGCAACGAGAGCCTGCGGTTCCACGGGCAAAAATAGCGAGACCTGGTCTCAAAGAAAGAAAGAAAGAAAGAAATGAACAGCTTAAAGAACTGATAAAAAGAAACAGCTTAAAGAACTATGAGCAGGAGGACCGGATGCACCTACCTGCCAGTTCTGGAAGAGCCGTGGCGGCCTCCCGGGAGCTCCAGAGCCTCCTCCCCTCCAGCAAAGTTAACCAGTAACAGTTGTCCCAGAATTTCCTGCAACACAACCGCTAGGATGGAGAGTTACAAGCAGAAGGTTCTCTGGGCGGGTCCTGGGAAGTTACCCTGTAGGGAAAACAGGAAGGCAAGGTGAATGGGGAGAGAAGCTGGGATACAGGGCAGTAAACCAGCCTGGAAGACCGCGGCCAGTCCACAGGGGTCTCTGACATGGGCTGGCCCTGCGGAGTGGCCCTAAATCAAGGCAAGTGGGTCTGGGCTTTACATTCCCTCGTGAGCCCGTTTTAGACCTTGGGAGGGTCCAGTTTCCAGTGGTCCTGGGGAGTTCCCACGCAAGGGTCTAGCTGCGAGCCATCAGCAGGGAATGTTCTCAGCAGCCAGGGATGCTGCCAGGCTCCTGAGCGGAGGACCAGGCAGCCACAGCCCTTGTTGTTACGGTAACTGCTTCTTTCTCCGCTTGGAACTGCTCCAGCTCTTACTTTTGGGGGCTAACTTTGGGTTCCTCCATATGTACACGTGCTCCACTCACTCCACCAAATCCGCTGTGCCCTACCCCCCAGGCCAGTCTCCCATCCTGTCCTCTGCCCCCTCTGTTCCCTCAGGTAACCAGTATAGTCTTTCGTTGAATTCAAGGTTTATTCCTATTATATTTCCTGCATCTTTTTTTGGTTATTTATATTCCACAGATCAGGGAAACTAGCCAATATCTGCCTTGTTGCTTCTTGTTCACTTAACATGGTTATTTTGAAGTCCACGTATTTGTCCCACATGCCACCGTTTTATCTTTTTCATGACCGTGTAATATCCCACTGAGTATATACTCCACGATTCTTTAGCCGCTGATCTGCTGGAGGGTATGTAGGTCAGCTCCATGATGTGGTAACTAGATAGTGCTGCTATGAATGAAAGGGTAGATGCATATTTCATTATTAGAGATTTTATATTATCTGTATACATACCTAAAAGCGGTATTTCCGGATCATGCAGAATTTCGGTTTCTATTTTCTTAGAAATCGCCATGCTGGACCCAGGGCACCTGCAGGCAGCCGTGCACTCTGGCTGCCTGCACACCTGGGGATCAGTGCTTCTGGGGCCCCCTTCCCAGAGGGGGGGTGGAGGCGGCAAGGACTTGCGGGCATGACCCCTGTTCAGGTGAGACTGGACACGGGGGTCAATCTGGGGCTTGGGCCTGCCCATCGCAAGCCAGCCCAGGAAACCGCACTTCCATCCAGGCTCCCATGGGGGTGGAGGGTGGGCAGGGGCTGTGTGATCTTCTAGGCTCCGCCCTTACCCTGGAAGTTGCTGGCTTAGGGGCGTGGGGAAGGGGGTGGTCAGACACCCAGCTTCTGTTTCACGCTCACTCCGGGTAGTCCTCAAGAGGAATAAGAAGAGCACAAATAATACAAACACCAACATAGAAGGGGCGAGGGACCAGGTAAAGACCCTGGCCACACAGCTGGGCTGGACACAAGAGAAGGACCATCAGGAGAGCCATTGCACACAGGGCTGGAAAACAACCGAGGAGACGGCTTATCACAGAATCGCACCTGCAGCCTCTCCCGGAGTGGATGAGCCTAAATCCCATCTCCGGCGCGCCATCTGAGACAGCAAGGCGCGCCTCCTCGGTCCACAGGAGCGAAGGCCACAGAGTCCGGGCATCGGCCTCACGGCAAAGCTACAAACTGACGAGAGGAGATGATCCGCAATGGCCTTGGCAGATGCCATCCCCTTCGAGAAACTTCTTCACTGACAGTGGCGGGGGGGCGAGACCCCCTCAGCCAGAGGCCACAAGTAGAAGGTGGAGAAACAGCAAGTGACCCAGAGAACAGATTGGAGCAGACAGCCAAGAGGGAGGACGCACTGACGGATCTCAGGGAAGCACGGACTAGCTCCCGGCGCACAGTTAAGACTGAAAACTCAGTGTGCTGTGTCCCAGTTACACAGTGCCTCACCCCACGAGAGGACACTCCGCAGGAAAGGAAGAGAGCAGTGGACTCGACATCGATCAGCAAACAAGGAGAGGGGGCTGAGGGGACAGAGGGGGTGTCCGGGGGAGGGGAAGGCAGCCCAACAACCATTTGCAAGGAATTTAAACAAAAGCAAAAACACCACACCATTTTCCACAGAGGCTGCACCAACTTGCATTCCCACCAACGGTGAGGAAGTGTTCCTTTTTCACCACAAGTGGGCCCATATTCATTGATTCCTTTCCCTGGGATAGGGGGTCATTCTCAAAGGGGTTAGGTGGTATCTCAACGTGGTTCTGATTTGTCTTTCCCTTATAAGAAGGGATGCTGAATTGTTTTTCTTATGTCTGCAGGCCAACAGAATGTCTTTAAAAATATTCTATTTAGGTTCTTTGCTCACTTTTCGATTGGGTTGCTTGGTTTCATTGGTTGTTGCATTGTCCAAGAACATTGCAAATTTTCTAGATTAGCCCCTCGTCAGATGGGTGATGTACACGTATTTTTCCCGATTCTCTGGGTTGCCTGTTTGTTTTTCTGATGGCTCCCTTTGAGGTGCGAATGCTGTAGAGTTTGATGTAGACCCACTTGTTTATTTTGCCTTTGTTTCTCTTGTTGGGTTTGGGTTCCCACATGCATCTTTGTGGTAGAAACCCTTACTGTGTTGCTCATTTTTCCTTTCAAGTAATTTAGGGTTCCTGTTCTCATATCAGATCTTCAATCCATTTTGAATTAATTGTTGAGCATGGAATTAAGTATGGGTCTTGTTTTAATTTTTTGCAAGTAACTGGTTGTCCTGGTTTCCCAGTACCTTTATTAAAGAGGTCATCTTTTCTCAATTCTGTGACCTTATGCTCCTTTTTCAAAGATCAACTGTCCATGCTGTGTGATTGTTCTATACTTTCTTAATTTAACACATGAGCTTGGCTAGTATGTACTTTTTAGAATGTATGTATACCCCGTGATTTAAAGTTTGCTTTATGCCACTTGCAATCGTATATGTTTTTGTTAAGTTAGAGAAATCCAAAGATTTTTTTCACTTTTATAACAAAAGACTAAAAGGAAAAGATGATGTTCATTGTGTTTTGCAATGACTCTTAAGAGAAGTGTACATATCCCATCTCTCCAGCAGGAGGATGGGATCCTTGGAAAGAAACCACTTTATACAGGCTGCTTTTCACATCACCCCTGCTTTTACTGTCTGCTGTGTTACTTGATTTTATGTGTTACTTGATATCATGTGGTATGTCCTTTATTGGGTCTGGGAACACTCATATAAAGCAACAGTAATTGATTCTTTTCTTTCACCCTTTCAGTTAACAAGAGTTATACGATTGCTCTGATTTGGGATCAAGAGGGAGAACTGTAACTGGTTTTACTGACCTCCTATGTTTTCAAGATTTCCAACATTGTTCCTTGTGATTGCAATTATTTTTATAATGGTCTTGAATCGCCTTGCTGTTATTCCAGTTTCTTCCCTTCACTCTACCTTTGACTCTGTCCATAACACTGCTGAAAATAAGAGACTATGACTCCCGCATACACAGAGCAGACAACCAGGAGTGGAACTGCTGGGATTTGGGCTAAAAGGACGTTCCTTTTCCTAGACCACAGCTGACTTTCCCACCACCAGCATTTGCATTCCCATTGTTCACACCCTCCTCAACACTCAGTACTTCTGTTTTGTTGTTTATTGTTTATTATAGCCACCTAGTCAGTAACC
Source organism: Uropsilus gracilis (assembly GCA_004024945.1). Lineage (NCBI taxonomy): Eukaryota > Metazoa > Chordata > Mammalia > Eulipotyphla > Talpidae > Uropsilus > Uropsilus gracilis. The sequence goes on along the minus strand of PVHY01031992.1, from coordinate 5,231 downwards.
AGACAAGTCTCCTCACAGTTTTAATTTCCATTTCCTTAATGACTAATGCATTTCAGCACCTTTTCCTATTTCCTTGGTCCGTTTAGATTTCTTTTGGGGGGGAATCATGTTATTGTCCATTTTCCTATTGCCTTCTTTTCCTGTTGTTGAATCAAATGAAAATTGTGAGCTATTTAAGATGTTTGAAATATTGCAAATTAAATAAATGATGCTAATGTTTTTCTTCTATGCCGTGGCTACTTTTAACTGTTTTAATGATGTCTCAGAAGTTCCTAATTTTAAGATCATCAAGATTCATTTTTTAGTTAGAGCTTTTTTGGTCTTGTGACTATACTGAACTGTGGTTACATAAGTAGTTTACATTGAGAGACTTGTGAAAAATAGTGTCTCATTTAGTTCTGTGATGAGACAATGCCTCCTGCTATTCTTTCCTAAGGAAAACATTTGGAGTGTCTAGGAAAATAAATGACTTTCTTTGCAAAGAGATAAATTTGCTTTCCTTTGAACTTCAAGACCTTTCAATTTTGACTACTGACTCCACAAGGAAATAGTAGTGATTATTTAAACAGAAAGAAGAAATCAACCTGTGAAGATGTACAAATGCTCTTTAGATGGGTAAACTTTTAAAGCTGAAATATCTTTTCAGAAGACATGACCATGGCATAGCTCAAAGAAAGAGAATGAGCTCTTAGCAGGAGGTAGCAAAGAAAATCTGTCAGGCACAGACAGGGCACGAGAACAGCCCACAAGAGTTGAGATGAGAGCACCAACTGGCGGTTTTAGAATAAGAAATTTTTTATTAAATAAGATATACATATTTCATATCTTTGTATCCCCTGGGGTTCACCCATCACCTCCCCTCCCTGACCCCTCCCTCTTACCCCCCCAATTGTGTTCTTTAGTTTGGTTGTTAGCTAGTTTGGACTTCTCCTCCTCGTCTTTTGTTTGTTTTCCTATGTCTCATATAGTAGTGAAACCATTTGGGTTCTGTCTTGGATCTTTACTGCAGCACTATTTATAACTGCAAGGATGTGGAAACAACCCCAATGTCTCAAAACAGACAAATGGATGAGAAAGATGTGGTCTATATACACAACAGAATATTACTCATCCATTAAAAATGACAAACTTGATGAATTTGAGATAACATGGATGGACCTAGAAGAAACCATATTAGCAGAAACAAGTCAGAAGGAAAATGACAGAAATCACAAAGGTGATAAGGGTTTGATAACGCAGATTCCCAAGGAACTCACACAGCTTAGAGAAAAACAAAACAAGAAGCCCAGCCAGAAAGTGAGAGAACAAAAAAGACTCTTCTCCATAGGATAAGAATTTTTAAAGACGTTGGGAGTTTTCGGTCAATCCCTAACCTTCCACGAGCTGTGTCACTGGGGCAGTAGTTCTCTAAACTCATCTTATTTGGCTCATGCCATCCGCAACAAGGAGCTGCCAGAGTAGATTCAGTTCACAAACTGAAACATCAGTCCCACCGGCCCCTATTCAGTCCCACCTGGTTTTTCCCTCCATCTCGCACTTAGCTGACTGCATGTCTTGTGGCTGAGCTGTTTGAACTAGAAGGAAAGAGTCTGGTTTGAAGCAACGAAGCCAGTTTAATTGAGAGTAACTGCTGCGTAATCCCCAGGAACAGAGAGATTGGTCCACCAGACAGAAACATTGTCCCCAACAGGGTAATTTGGAAGAGTAAAGAACTTCTAAGGGGAGCCCTCTCGAAGAAGAAAATGGGAGAACTGAGGGAGGTGGGGGCAGGTTGTTCAGAACTATGCTAAGAAAATAGTAGAAATATGCTAAGGACCTTCTAGGCACTGTCAGGTTGTATGATCTGAAATCCCTTTTCCCTCTACACCGAGCCATCTGTTTCTTTTCATTAATCTTATTTTTAAAAATTGATTGTATATGTGTATACAATATATACACACATACATATGTACACCTATATATATAACATCATTGTCTACCTCGAGGTTCTCCCACCACCTTATCACCTGTGAACCATCTTAATCTCTTGTGCCCATCCCTCCCCCAACTTCACCCTCCTCCCCCTCTCTTGCTCTGTGCTTCAATTCTGCATTAGTTTTAAATATTCTTTGTCCATTTGTTTACTTTCCCTCTCTCCCTCCTAGAAGTGAGACCATCCCATATTTCTCTTTTTCTTTCTGGCTTATTTGCATGATTTACTCACATGATTCCTTCTAGCTCCATCCATGTTGCTGCAAATGACATAGTTTGTCTTTTTTGATGGATGACTAATATTCCACCGAACCATGTATTTCATGAGGTTGGGGGTTTCTCAAAAGGATTTTGTTTATCTTAGTTAAAAACCCTGGGTTGGCAGGGAAGGAAGTGGGATGTGTCAACAGTTCCAAGCAGAGAAGCTTGTGGGAGTGGGCAGATTGCTTGTCAAAGATTTGGGGGTATGTGGAGACTGAATTCTATGTACCCCAACTTCATGTGTTGAAATCCTGGCACCTAAAAATGTGACTATATTTGGAAAGGATCCTTTGATGATATAACGAAGGTAAAACGAGGCTGTATCGGAGAGGCTTAATTCCACAAGACTATTGTCCTTATAAAAAGAAGAGATTCAGTACAAACGTATGAGTGCACAGAGGAAAGACGATGAGAAGACACAGAAAGGAAGTGGACATCTACAGGCAAATGGAAGAGTTTGCTTTCAGGGGGCTGTAAGGATTCTTAAGGGAAATCTTAGAGATTAGGTTCTCTGAGGGAAACTGAGGGAGAAATAAACAGCCAACCTTCACAGCCTTTTCTTTGTCGCTGTGTTCAGATCATCACATCCTTTCTCCCCCCTCTGCCCCGTTCATACTTTTCAACACAGAGTCCCATTTCCCAACATCCTTACCCCAAACTCTGCTGTATACATCAGACGGAACTGGATAACTACGTGTTGTTTACAAAACGCTCTTTTCAGATGCAGCAACGTGAATCCGTTCGCTTGCTGTCTGCTTTACTCGGTCAGAACACAGCCACCAGGACGTTGTGTTTATAATGAACAAGCTTCCCCATCAAGACATTATAGGCACCTGTGGTATCACTGGAGAATTCTACCTAAAACATAGAAAAAAGTCAACTGAGCTTTATAAAGTCTTTCATAACACAAGAGAGGAACCAAGAATGCAGAGGTACCCGTGTTGGCACAGGCTGACACCTGGCATTGAGTACATGGACCTACGTAGGTCGTAAAATGGTACAGAACAAAATGCAGATGTGGAAAAAGGGAAAATTCAACGAAGAATTAATGCATCCATTTGGACATTTTGTTTCGCAAACTATTACTGTTCGGGAAGCTGCTGAAACCTTTCAGTCTTGGGATTCTTCTTTTTTTTTTTTTTTTTGAGACTAGGTCTCCTACGTTCCCCGAGGTAGTCCCAATCCTGTGGACTCAAGTCATCCCCAGCCTCAGCCTCCCAGGTAATTGGGATTACAGGCTCCCATCACCATGCCCGGCTGCTTTTTTGAGACCAGGTCTTGCTCTGTTGCCCGGGGTAGTCTCGAACCCGTGAACTCAAGCGATCCTTGGCCTCTTGCCTCCCAGTGCTTGGATTACAGGTGCGCGCCACTGCGCCTGGCTTCAGGATTATCTCCTGTAGCCTACTCTAATCTCAATAGAAGTTTCCATTTCAAATGTCCGGGTCACCAACTAGCCCTTCTGTGAGCCTTTGGACGCCAGCAGCTCCCAGCACCCTGTTGAGCTGCCTGAGAGAGCCAGCGCAGAACTGGCTAGAATCTGGCCTTCCTGGCCTTACCATCCCTGTCCTCCCTGGCCCAGGCCACTGTCTCCACGATTTCCCTTATTCCTATCTGTCTGTGTGCAGCTCTGCCCTGAGCCAGGACGGGTCCGGCAGATAACTAATCCTGCCCCGCTGCCAACTTCCTGATCACATAGGGCTGCGGTAACACAGTGTGATGATAACATAGGGACATGCACCCTAACAGCCCAGTGCCTCCCAGTGCTTGGACTACAGGGCCCAGGGCCCTGCCTGAAGTTTTGTTTAGGGGCATAAAACACAAGCAAGAACAAGGCCAGTCAAGACCCACAACATGAGGCGACGCTTCTGCTCCTGGTGCAGGGAGTCGTTCCCTCTGAGCGCCGCCCGCCCTTCCACAAAACCGGGGGTGAATCCGCCTTTCCCGTTACTGCTCTCCGGGGGCTGCTGGCAGCCACAGGAAAAGGGAAAACAGAGCCCATGCGATTCTGAAGAGCAGGAGATTAAGGCAAAATGTGGCCAACGCCCTAGCAGAAGCAATCCCCAGGAGAGTGCGCTGAGCGATGTCATGAACAGCTCCAACAGCCCTGTGACCTACGACGTGGTGCCACCGGCCCAGGGGAGGAAGCGCCAGGGAAGCTCAGCAGACGCCAGCGGCATGTCTCGAAGTCACTTGAGCTGCTTTGCTGAAGATGGCTGAACGCTCCTCCCCCATGGGGTGAGGATGGGGCAGGGGACCGAGAGCTGCTGGTTCACCTCACGGGGGAGCGGGGGGTGGACAACAAGGCCAGCTGCCTGTCTTTTGGACAATGTCCTTAAGGGCCACTTCGTGGGTGAGTTTCGATGGGTGCTGGGCCTCGCTGGAGTTCAGGTGGTGCCTGGCACGGAGTCCAGCTGTGTGGTGGACCAGGACCATCAGCACATGGCAGTTCATGGGGAATCAGGCCTTGGGGGCTTCCTGAGGGCTCACATCTGTGACGGAAGAACCCAGGCTTCCCTGCTGGCTTCCAGAAGCCAGCGCTGCGGAAGCTGAGCCAACAGTAGCAGCAGGTTCAACGCTGGCTCCATCTCTGCCTTTCTTGTTTGCAGAGGGCGGCATCGTCTCACCTGTCTGCGACCTGCTGTCAAACCCCTCTGCGAGGCTGAAGATGCCGATGCCCGACACATACTTTTGCTCTTTTCATTTCGTATCAGTCCTACGGCTCTGGCCTGCCAGGCCGGCCTGGGTCTCTGTATTTTTAATGGGTTGTAACAGGAAGTGAGAGGCGATTCATCTGTGCTCGAGCTGCCAAAGCACCGGGGCGGTTCCTTGGGGAGGTCAGCCAGTTGGCATCACAGAGGCCAAACAGCCACTGGCCATGTTGCTGGACTTGTGGCTTTCAGCAGGTGTCCACACCGCCAGCGACCGAGGCTGTCGGCCGGCCACTCTTTGTTTTGTCTTCGTTCCCCTCCTTCCTTAGCCCTCACCCTACCTTCCACCCC
>PVHY01031991.1:0-12198 GCA_004024945.1 Uropsilus gracilis | reverse complement strand
TCTCAGATGACGTGTTTGTTTCTGTCCCCTGGAGGGTGCTAAGCAGGCGAGTGCAGATGAGATATTAGTGTTGATTTTATATTTGAGATGCTAGGATCTAGGCCAGTGCAGCGTGAACTTGCTTTGAAAGGCAGACAACTATCTTCTCTCCTCATCCATCTTACAACATGGCCCAATGACAGCCGGTCAAGACATAGGCTGTGGAAATCAGTAAGCTCTTTGGTCTCTGTGAGTAAGTAAGTAAGTAAATAAATAAATAAATAAACAAATAAGCAAGCAAACAAATAAATAAATATGTAAGTAAGCAAATGATCATTCATTCATTCATTCATCCAGAAAGTTATTAAATGCCTACCACAAATCACACCTGATGAGAGCACTAAGAATACAGTGTGAGTCAATCATGCTCTTTGCCTGCATGGAACTTAGAATCTGAGAGAAGGAAGGAATTACAAAATATGACTTGATGATGACCACGTCTGGAGCACCAACCTGTGGGCCTGACATATACTAGGCACTTTACATACATCACATTGTCTCAGTCGATCCTTACAACAAAACCTATGAGGTCACTGTCCCTGTTCCCATTGTACAGGTGAAGAGATTTGGGCTCAAAGAAATTAGGCATCTGGCCCATGATCCCGCTCTTGGAAGTGGGAGGGAAGGGCCTTGAAGCTAGAATATATAGCTTTGTATCCTGTGCTGTTTACTCTTGCTCCACTCCCTTCCTTATGACCATGTGTTCTGAACAAGTTGTATAAGCCCACAGCTTTGAAATCTAGCCTGCACTGGAAAGACCAGGGTGGGCTTCCTGGAGGAGGTGATGGCTGTATTGATCTTGAAGAAGTTAGATAAGCAAAGGGGGAATGTGTTGGGCTAGCGGTCTAGGCAGAGCAGTGTGTCAAAGACAAAAAGGGAAGAAGATGCTTTTGAAAACCACAGTAATCAAAACATCATTCTGCAATGTTCTGATACAAACTCTCTTCTTGGCAAAAAGGTGGCGGAAAAATTGCTATTTAATTTTATTTCCTAGTCAAGCAAATGACTTCTGTCATCTCAGGGAGAGGGACTATAGTCAGGAAGCTGGAAGACTGAGATTGTAGGGACTCTGTTTCCCCGGCTGCCCTGGCCTGGGTCTCTACACATTCATATCCTATATTCTGGGACCTCAAGTATAAAGAAAGTGGAGCTTGGCCTGGGGAAGTACAGCTAACTTTATACTAGGCTCTGTTCATCAGTTTATTCCTGGAAGGGACTTGCTCAGAACAAATGTGTCTCTCCTATGACAGAGGGCAGTGGGCCACATTGCCCAACTGAAGGAGTGACTTTTTCTGGTGTCCCTGAGACTTCCCTTTGTCAGGAAACAAAGCAGAGTGAGTGTTCTCTGTGGTTCAGTAGGGTATCTTGTATGCAGGAGAGACCCTCGGGTTAATTATTCATGACATTTATTATTATTATTATTATTATTATTATTATTATTTTGAGACTAGGTCTTGCTGTTTTTGCCTATGGAAACACAGGCTCATATTGCCCAGGGTACCACAGACTCAAGCAATCCCCAGCCTCGGCTTCCCAGGTAGCTGGGATTACAGGCACGTGCCACCACTCCCAGCTATATTTTTTTGGAACTAGGTCTCACTACGTGCCCCGGGCAGGACTCAAACCGCGATCCCTGGTCCTGGCTGCGGCTGCCTAGGTTGCCGCTTACAGGCATGCGCCACCATGCCTGGCCTATTCATGACATTATTATAGATGCACTGCCTGCCCAGCCACAGAAATATTCTAATTCCCCCAAGGAACCAATGAGCAGGATACTTTTCTGTATTGCAACAACCCAGCTAATGACAGAAACAGATCCTCTTCTAAGTACGTGGTGTAATAAATGGTTCTGCTGACTTACACTCAGCTGGCAGCCGACCCCACGCACCCCAACCTTGACCAAGGACTCCACCCAGCAACTTAACTTACTTGAAAAAGTGGGAGAAAACAACCACAGATTGTTCTCCTGCTCCTCCTACCAAGGCTAAAGAGCAGTTGGGACGATGGTTATTTTTGGCAGTTTGTTTTTAAATATGCGATGTTGCAATCCCAACTCTCTCAATGCAAGCTTCACTGTGGATGTCCTTCCTAGCAATACATTTTATCCTCTGACTGAGAAAATCACTGGAGATTTTCTAGCACACAATCCCACTTGTTCTGCTTCTCCACCCTGGCACCTTCTCTGAACCCAGAGCTCCCAGAGGGCAGCATCTCACCCCATGTAACTCCATGTAATTCTCCCATCGAATTACACCGGGGGAGAGTCTGTCTTAAGAAATTCAGTGGCAGCTCCGGATGTGGAGGGGATAAAGGCAAGGAAATAGATCAAGTAAAGAAATTAGATTTTTCTAAAAAGGGATTTGTATGTTTTCCTGAAGGTGTGAGTCTTATAGGAAAAAATATATTTTCTCTTTATTTTGTCCTTCTTAGTGGCAGGGAAACTTCAACCTTTGGATTAAGAGAAACCCAACAGATAATTTAATTCCATTCTACTTATGCCTGGCTAAATCATCCCAGAAGGGGAAATATATATATATTTCTGGGATGATATATATCCTGGGATTACATATATACATACATATATACACACACACAAAGATAATATATATATATGAAATAGCTGCCATTGTCTCTGCTTCTAGAAAAGAGCTTCCATAATTGTCCTTCATTATAAGACCTGGTGCTTCACAACTCATTGTGTTTGATTGCAGAATAGATGGTTGTATTTAATTTACATAATCAAAAAAAAATTTCCCCTTAGAAGAAAAATCCCTGAAAACACAATAAAAATTAAAAGAGTGAACTAGAGAAAGAAAATGAGTGTTAGATTTGGGAGGACAGTGAAGGAGTCCATGCAATAAAGAAAAGGTCACATGACTTTTGGTGTCCGTTTTCCTAGCTTTGTAGCCAGGTACAGGTACACTCCCTGTGTATTTTTCTGCTCTGCCCTATGAGGGACTGAACTGTATGTTTGTAGATGATGTGTCTATGGGCATGGGGGGGTTGTCAGTAGACAGTCAGTAGACAATCAGAGTAAACATTAATTGAGTTCCCGACAGGTGACAGGTGCTGAAACACTAAGAACTTTCCATATTTTATACCTACAACAAAACTAGGAGGCCACAACTACTGTCATCCCATGTTAAAGATAGGAGCGGGGTGGGGCCGGGGTCCTCACTGAAGCCTTGATAGACACACAAGCTGCAATCTGAAATCTGGTCATTGCAAGCCATCCCTGTGTCCTGGTGCCCAGAGCTGTCATCTGCTGTCCCACGGCCTAGGCATTTGGGGCCTCTCTGATTACTTTAGATATCCTTGACAAGTCTTTTCCTTTTTTCTCTTCTAATTCTTTTTCTTCACCTCTTCCTGCCATGTGGTCACCTCCGGATACCAGGAGGGCAGTCAAGGAGAGAGATCTTTCTGCGTCTTTAAATACAAGCTGGAGGCCTGAATCAGTCAATAGTGTCCGTCTGCCTCCCTGTCATCCACTTCCTACTCCCTGACTCTCTCCAGCCCCCCTCAACATCCTCTTCAAGCTCCCTGCCACCTCCCCCCCACCTCACTCTCCATCTGGAATCCAAAGATGTGAGGGCTAGTAATAGAGTGTCAGCGGAAGTAATTGATTCCTCACACAGAGAGAATTCTCTGCCTTTAGTGTCAATGGAGCTGAACCAGAGTCTTGGAGGGCGAGCGAGACATGTAAACAGTCCATGGCTGAGCTGTCAGAGCGAAGCTAGACACACCGGAGAATGAGTGAGAGGGAAAACGGTGGAACAAATAATTGTTTTATTGGAAAGGAAAGGAGTAAATAATATTTCAGCCCAGGAATTGGCAGTTTGAAAGAGATGGCTGAGAGCTAGGGGCAGAAGGACTCCTGATGCAGGTTTTAATGGAAGAGGTTTTCTTTGTCTTGAGGTAGGAGGTTTTGTCCCCACCTCCCCCTTCTCCCATTATCATCATTATTATCATTAAAATAATTACTCTAACAATTACAGTTGATGAGACCTCGGGTTTATAGAGCACCTTTCATCTAAAAGTTCAAAGTGATTTATCTGTGTGTCATCCCTTTGAGAGTGGTAGGAGGGTAAGAAAGTATTATTTTTTGGGTCTTACCCGTTAGGAAATTAAAGTCCAGGCAGATATAGGATTAGTCCAAGCCTCAGGGTAGGGTGGGTAAAGCATTGGGGTACAAACTACCCTTCAGGGGACCTCTGTTGCCTACTACCTTCTAGGCTCTCCATCCGTGTGTGGCCCCCACAGCTCACTCTTGGCACTGAGGCTTCCTCCCACACCAGGAGTGACCTGCTGGTGGCTGCAATATGGTGGCCAACCAGCCAGCCAACAGCTCAGTGCACAAAGCAAACAGGCATAAATAAAGGTCCTTCAAGGTCTGACTCACAGTGCTCTCCTCCTGCTGCAAGGCTTCCTGCAATCTGGTTCCCTGCCTTGTGGAAGCTGGTGGCCTTTCTAGACATATTTCTTCCCGGTCTTATTAGCCTGCAGCCAAGAGTACCCAACATTCCCGAACATTTTCTGCTTCCACCCCCAACAGACCCCAAGCAGTGCTTTTCAGAACAGAAGGGATGTTCTGTGAGACGGAGAGGCGAGGGCCTGAACATGCCTGGTGCGGATGGGGCGACTTTGGCGCCAGCACAGCCTTGGCACCTTCAGAACCAGCCTTCGAAAGAAGCATGGTTACCAAGTGGTGATTTGGGAAGCAGAAGCCATTTCACTGCCTCCTGAGTGCTGTATTCAGAATTTCGCCCTGGCCTGGCAATTGCCCTGCCTGCTTGAATATCAGTGCAGACCCACCGGTTCCATACAGGGGACTCTTTGCACAGAAATTTGCCTCTGGAGCCAGGGAAAACTCAGAACTACATAACCCGAAGCTCCGAGTGCGGAAATCCAAGGACCCATCACACCTGCCACCTACACCCAAACTGTTTGCTGCTTGCATTTCTACGTGACTTGTTTTTCAGACAAGTTTCGTATTTCCCAAGTTTGCTTGTGGAGGCTGAAAGCCAGCAAAGAGGGATAGAAAAATGGTTGGGAGCCTAAATCCCTGGAAAAGAGCTTTTCTGATGTAGTAGTTGATTCCCTGGTGCCCACAACACCTCGTTCCCAGCAGGCTCCCATTTTTTTGACAGATGGGGAAGTTATGATTTGCTATTGCAATTAGATCTTCTGGGAGTCAGGGTTTGTGAGCCCCTGCCCTGGAGGGAACCATTTATCCAGCAAAGTGTAAGGGTGCAACCAGCACACCAGGCCTGTGGACAGGATGGCCTACTCTGATTTTCCCTCAATGAGTACCAGGTGACCCCATCAAAATGGTCCCATTTATGAGATGAGGTAAACTGAGCTATGGAAGCTTTATTGACTCAGATCAGCTAAGGACATTTTCAGCCAATCTCTGCAAGCATCAGTCTGCTGGTGAATGGACATTTGAGTTCCCCTTACCCACTTTCTACTCTGGTATCATTAGAGGATGCTAGCAAGGGGCCCGAGGCTGACTGCAGAATGAGGGTTTAATGGACGCATAGAACCGATAGAAGAAAGACCCAACAGTCACGCTGACTATGGCCTGCCCCAAAGCCTTAAGCTTCACACTGGCACCGCTTGCCTAGAAAATCATTTCTTACATAAGCAAACAAGTTCCATCCAAGTTGGCCTCCAGGGTGTTTGCTGGTCCAGGAGCAGAGCGGATCCTTGGCCCAACAGCCTCAGGAATGTGCTGGGCTGGGGAGCTGGGTCAGCAGGGGAAGCAGTGCTCAGTCAGAGGGTCTGGGGAGAAGTGGTGGAGGCTTTGTTGCGTGCCCTTAATTCTCTGAAAGTTCACCTACAGTGAAACTTATCAGACACCCTGTCTGGAGCGGTCTCCTTCCTCCTGTTGCAAGGCAATCTTGGCAGCTGGCTTGATGAGAAACAATGAGATCGGCAGGGCCGTCTCCATCATCCCAGGGCTTCTACGGAAAAACAACCAGCAATTATAAATAGATGTTATTTGTAGTTTCCATTTTCTTGCCTTCAAGGTTTTTGGAATAATTCCTTCAGTTTGTTTTGGGTTCCTCTCTTTGCATACTTCCTTTGCTGGGTGGTCAGATTTCCTCCCTTCTAGAGAGCTATGGTGACCCTGGCTGTGAGGGGCTTGAGACTGAACTCAAAATATCAGAGATTTGGGATGGGAAGAAACAGAGGAAGAAACGGAACTTCATGAGTCACCTTTAAAAGGCTGGCCCCAAGATAAATACACAAAGTTTGTGTCTTGTGTCTGCATCCTTGGCATTAGTGAAGCTGATGGCAGCAACAATAATAATAGTTATGATAATAATAACAGCAGCAGTAACAACTAACTTTTACTAATGGAGCATTTACTATGTACCAGGCACTGCACTGGGCTGTCGATGTGCATTCACTCAACAAATGGAGGAAAGTGGAGTTCCTAGCTGTTCTGGATCCCCCCCCCCGCCATGGACAAGGGGGCGATTTGGAAGCTAGCCTGGTAGACTGGTTCTGAACCTGGAGTCTGAAACATTTATCCTGGAGGCTGAAATGAAATCTCAGAAACTCAAGTGACTGTTGATGGGTTTGCACGAGAGGAGGAATTTTAGAAGCTATCTTCCTCCCCCTTCCCCCCCACTTCTGAGTTTGGGGGCATTGAGACACTGTCATTTTATCCTTTTGCACTTCATCTTTACATTTGGTCTTCCAAATGTGTCATGTCTCTCTCAAATCGACTAGATTATTTGTTGAACACAGGTAATAATAAAAGCACAGCAGCTGCCAGACTCTTTCTAAGGCCTTTAGCACTGTACGGGGCCTGTATCTACCTTGGCAATTTTTCCAGTAGGGGGACCATGATTGCACCACGTTATAGATGAAGAAACTGAGAGTTGGAGAAGATAAATGTCTTGCTTGCTGTTCGGCCACTAGTGAGTGCTGCCCATGTGCTGCCCCCCCAGAGTACCAACTCCCCACGGACACAGACCTTTCTACATAACATAGAAATGTGTTTCGGGGACACAGGCTCCCCTTCTTAGGAAAATGGGCATTCACGCAAACACAGAATTTCTGCCTATGTTCATAGGGTTACAAGTTGGCAAACCTCTAGAAACTCATCTGTGGCTACTACTAGCAATCCACGTGCTTAAGAACATGTGCTCAAGATATGATACTTTAAGAACTTATAAATATACAGGCTACTGTTTTCTCACTCGCTGGGCCATATGTTCGCATATGGGTGTATATGTGCTTATAAAAATACTTCGCTTACAAAAATTAATATGTTATCCCATCTGAACACTTTCAAGCTAGGTTTCTACCGGGTGAGTTTTAAAACCATGAATTCCAAATCTGTTCGCTGCTTTGATTGGTGGTTTGTTGTTTTTGGCAAGTTGTATAGGCTTTGTTTAAACAAAATAGCTAACTAAAAAAAAAAAAAAAAAAAGATGCTGGTATATCTCAAAACCAAGTAGATTCTTTCCACATGGTACCCTCTGATGCTAATATGTGTTTGCATTTGCTAGTCCCTTTGCTCTTAGATCGTCATTCAATAAACCAAACAAAGGGATGGAGGTGAGGCCTGTGTGTTTGGGAATGAGAACTACTGGGTTCAACCCATGTGATCTTGACCAAGTCACAGCCTCTCTAAGCCTTGCTTTCTGCATCTTCAAATGAACAGTAACCCTAAGAGGTCCTGGTGTATATTAAATGAGGAAATATTTCAAAGGAGGAACCAGCCTGTAGTAAATGCTCAGTGAGTAAGAGCTCCTACCATTAATATACCTGTTTCTTATGCACAATGTAGTACTTATAAAAGGGAGGAATTGAAGGAAGTGAAATATCCTTCCTGAGATATACTACTTGTATATAGTCAATATAAAGTGAAATGTACTACCTGGTGTGACCTAACTTCTCCATCAAGGTGAAATGTTACCGCTGAACCCCAAAAGCAGTCCCCTGGTCCCAGGCCTGAGTTGACACATCAGCAGTCAGACCTTCTCTGCAGCCTCTTTGCATCTCAGGCAGCTTCTTCGTTGGGAAACTGTGCATGACAGTGTTGTTCTCCTCCCATTTTCACTGCAGGTTTTAACGTAAGGATTAATAAGACACTGTTTGTAGATGTCTTTGAGCTTCCTGGAAGAAAGGCACTCCAGGAGGTGATAAATTCTCTGGCCTGGATAATCTACTCATGAAATATGGAACTTTGAAAGTGTGAGAAAAATCTCAAATCACTTTGACAGCATTTTAATTATAGTTGATTTGTTTGCCGCTAATAGTGAAAATGCTGTCAGCATGATTTGAGATGTTTCTTCCACTCAAAATGTTATATTTCGTGTTTTTGAGTCACAAGGCAACATTTCAGTTTCCAGATACAACCAGAATAGCTCAGGGAAAGTGTTGGGCACAAAGGCAAAGAGTGTAGAACAGACCAAACACATCAGCCCCTTGGAAAGTGTCACAGCGCAGGGCCTCCTGAACAAGTCCCTCATTCAATTATTCACTCAACAAACCTTCAGGGTCCTGCTCTGTGCCAAACATCAGCAAGTGTTATAAATTCAGACCTGAAAAGTGGAAGTCCCTGCCCTCATCATGCTGACTGTTCAATGCAGGAGACAGATTGTAGACAAAAAAAAAACAAGAATGTGGACAATGCCCTTAGAGATTATGATGATAGCTATAAAGTCAATAACTGCATGATGGTATAGGCGACAGGGACATGCTATTTGAAAGGGGGTGATCGAGGCAGGCTGCTCCGAGGAAGTGACATTTGCATTTAGGCATGAAGAATAGGAAGGTACCCACCTTGGAAAAAACTAACAGAGAAGTAGAAGGAAAACATGTGCAAAACCTAGACTAGAGACTAGAGAGTTTGCCATGGACAAAATGCGATGTATTTAACATCTTAGGCTATGGTAGCATGGAAGGAGGCATCGCCCACTTGGCCAAGGTTAAGGTTTATGGACTGGGGTGAGCACAGGTGTTCTCCTGTAGACCCAGACCCCATGGAAGGAGCACAGCATTTTCAAGACTTCTCAGGCTGCCCTTGGGATACAGAAATCCCTGCCAAAATAAGTAGCATTCATAAAGATAGACTTTGGAAGGAGGTAGACTTTACCTGCCCTGCTAGAAGTGTGGGGGTCTTCCAATCAGACTGGGGCGGCTCTCTAGCCTTTGGTGCCCTGCTGAGAAGTGTTGAGCATGGAGAGAGTCATGGAAACTAGAAAACCTCTTTTTATGTTTGCCTAGTGATGAGCGGAAGAGATGAGACTGTTGCTTTTTCATATCTCTCCCGTGGACTCTTAAAATTAATTCCACCATCAAGATTCCCACGCCCCAAATGTGGGTTTGGGGAGAGAAATTAAGGCTTTGAAGTCAAGAAAGGAAGTACAGAAAGCTTTCTCTAGATAAATGCTCTCCATGCAGATGGTGGAATCTCTGAAGAGAAAAGTAAGAAGGCACTCAGGAACCATTTTTAGAAAGGAAAAAAGCAAAAAACAAAACAGGACCAGGGGTGGAGCTGGTTACTGCAGTTTAGGAGACTAAGTAAATAAATAAATAAAATAATAAAAGGTCGTGCTGAAGCTTTGAAAGGAATTTTTTCATTTGAGAGAGATTATGAATAATGAAATGCAAACACAACAGTTACTGTGTTTATTAGGTGGTTTGTGTCTTTCTGGAAAATGAATAAAGGCCTCCTGTAAGGAGTGGCTTTTCAGGTTATCATTATCAACTATAATTAGAGTGAGCTCTGAGTTTGTACCCCAGATTTCTTTACCAAACAAGATTAGATGCTAGATGCAAAACCAGATTTATTGCAAAGCCACAAACTTCCTAATCCTCGCAAGCTCTTCACAAATGAACCCAACAAGACTGAACCGTCTAAAGAGATTTACGCCAGCTGTAGCAAATTCCTAATAATAAAAAATTTCCCCAAATGAGTCAGTCACACAGGAGGTAAATGAGACATTCTCTGTGAAGTCAGCATGCCATTTGGAGTGTGCCCTTTATACAAAAAAAAAAAAAAAAAAAAAAAGGCAGCCCAGCTTGGTGGTGGTTAACTGGTTCTGATCTACTGAAAGGAAAGGGAATTTTATCCACCAAATTCTAATTCTGAGCTGCTTTTCTCTTCAGCAATCCTGATAGGAAGATTCAGTTTTTCTAAGAGATTCAGGTAAGGGCTGATGATTTGCCTCACAAAAGGATTCACCAGAGGGGTCTTTAAATAATCAGCTCAGAGAGAAAATTTACACTACAATTGATTTATAGGAACCCTTTTCAAAACACAACCCTTTTCTATCTGTTTGTGGAGATATGTAAGAATATAGCTGTATGTGACACCCTAGTAAAAAAGGGTTGGGGATAGTCTGTCCATTGAGAAAGTTGAGGTAAGCTAAGAGCTGTGGCATTTGTTAGGGAGCCCTGCTACATAGCTGATTCTGTTAACCCCCTAAATTGCTCCATGCATGCTGAGGCAACTAGATAAGCCCCTCCACTCCTGATGAGCAAGACAGTGCAATGTCATGACCTGTCCTTTTCTTTTCCGAAGAAAAGTCTTTATGGCAACATAAAGACTGGCCCTAACTGCTAGTCTTTAAAAAATTTTTTTGAAGTATCACTGAAGTGGGGGGGGGGGGCAGATGGGGGGGTGGAGGCGATCTGTCCCTGGCACTATTCTCTGCTCCCTTATAGTGTGTCTTATTTAGTCCTCATTGTGAGTCTGTGAGATGTATGATCATGGTAATATTTAGTTTTTCATCTGCTAAATGGTGAAAGCTGAGTTATTTTTCTCAGCTCATCTACTTTGAAAAACTTCCTAGTGGAAGCTGCTCTGTCTTACACATTTTTGATTTCTTAAAAAAGCACTTCATTGTAAGCAATTAAGATCATTGAAGAGAACAAAATAAAAATTATCATTTACCTACTGCCTATAAATTTTACTTCTGTAACATTTTAGTATATAGTCTTTTAATTTTTTCTGTACATTTATGCCAAAACATATGCATATTTTTATGTATGTACATATACATACACATCTATCATTCAAAGCATACTCTTTAAAAATTTTTTTTTCCTTTGGTCACTCCATCATTTCTTTCACTGCCAGTTATTAGTCAATTTTATTAGTCAAAAAAATCTTTTTTCTTAACCTAATAGTGTGTCATTATGTTTTTCCAGAAAGACAAAACAAAAAAAGAAATCTCAAATTTCAATGTTATACTGTAGTAGCAGGAGTATTCCATTTTACAAAAATACCAAAATTGATTTACTCTATTATTAATTTAATCATACTTTATAAACAAAGCATCATTTCACTTTTCATATGCTTTTTTTAATATATACGTAAACATACATATATATCATTGCACAATTGTCTCATTAGTTTCCTAGGAAAATTCCTAGTAGTAGCATTGCTGGATGAAAAGGTATGTACCCTTATCATTTTTCATATTTTTGCCAAGATGCCTCCAAAATGTTTGAGCACATGTACATTCTTGTTCATTTCACCTCTATACCCTGGCTCTATCTCCTAGGGAAAGTCGCTCTGTTCTGTAACTCTGCCTCTTCACCTCTGGAATGGGTGTGAGATCACAATGAGTCATAGTTAGCATTTTAAGCGCACACAACTGCCAACTAACTACTGACATTTATATATGGATTATGGGCCAGTTGAATCTCAAAACAATGTTAGGAGAGAGTTCCAAAGATTCAGACTTTTACTTTTACTTTCCCCAATTCTGAGACTCAGAAAGTTAATAACTTGCTGTGGGAACCCAGATAATAAGGTTGATTTTGGCATCCAAACCCAGTTTTTCACCTTCCAGAATTGGAGGGGACTTCAGCTCGGGGCCCATGCATTTGTGACAGGGGTGAACTGATGGAGTGCATACAGGTGGCCATGTTTCATCAGCTCTGCATGTGCATACAGGTGGCCATGTTTCATCAGCTCTGTACACCAGGAGGGCATCCCCCTTAGTGGAGAGTGCCTGTGCAAGGGTGCTTGCTGAGTGTAGAAGAACAAGAAGGGGTTTTCCAGAAGGTCTGGGGAATTCCTTTGAGAAGAAACTTAAGTGTCTTTTCACTTTTGTTTTAGAAGTGAGGAAGCACGTTTTCAAAGTCAGCACCATCTCCCACACTGAAATCACAGATGGAAACAGATTC
>PVHY01031990.1:0-12214 GCA_004024945.1 Uropsilus gracilis | reverse complement strand
GCCTGGTTGTGTATACACAAGACAAAAGACATAGACCTTGACCACACACTTGTATAAGCTTAGTGACAAAGAAAGGGAAAGCAAATATTTGCATATCCAGTCTTATCAGAGCATAACAAAGGAGGAAGGGTTAGAGGGGTCCCACCCACTAGGGGTACCTTCCTCCAGGAGATTAGAACTTTAAGGGAAGGAGGGTTTTGGAAAGCTTCAATGGAAGTAGAATCCTCTGGGATATAGAAATTGCAGGGAAAAAAATCACCAGAGCTGAAAAGGCAGGATGGGTAGAAGGGGCAGCAAATCTTGCTGAGAAGTAGCAGGGAAGGCTAAAGGCTAACAATGCCCATCACCAGGAATCTGAAGAGAAAGCACATGCCTTTATCTTGCAGGGAAGGGGAGCCCTCTCTTTATTTCATTTGAGAACACTTCTGATTAAATCGGTTTCAAAGCCAAAGAGAAACTGGAGAACCAGGAAAAACTAGAGCATTCGTGGAAAAGCCCAGAAGAGCGTTTGTAAGGATGGTGCAGCTGAGCAAAGCATGGAGGAGGTTGGGGCGTCTGGTGCCGGACACAGAGAGCTGAACAGAGCAGTGAAGACACATGGAACCTTGGTTGGAGCCTGCAGAGACACTACTGAATCTGAGTCGGTTTTAGAGGATGACAGTGACCTTCATCCTGAATTCACAATTTCAATTACATGTCAAATTTGAGCTGCTAGCAGAAATCCAGGGGAAAGGTTCATCAGAAAGCAGTATAGAAGTAGTAGAAGTAGCATCGAAGTTTGCAGACCTGCCGTCTGAGAAGCAGCAGCATCGAGATGATAACGAAGCCGTGGTGCTGAAGAAAGTCGGACTGAAGACAGAGACAGAGAAGATGAAGAGATACGCGTCAAGGTAAAAGGATGAAAGCGCGTTCCAAAACATTTACTCAACATGAAAACAGAAACGAGAACTGGTTCGAGTCCCTCTTAACACTGTTTTCAAAGCGAGAGAATTCCTAAAACTGGCTTTTAACTTGAAATAAAGAAAGTACCTCAACACCTCATTCATAAAACCAGTAATCCTTTACGACAAACTCCAACTAAACGCCATTGCTGGAATTCAACTTGAGAGAGAGCCTGATGGAAGGAAGGAAACATAATCCACTGCTTTGGACAGATCACCTTTCACACATTTAAATCATGCTTCACTCGGCAGGAAAAAGTACTGAAGGGCTTATATGTAAGTACTTGTATTCAGCAGAAGGCAATGGAAACGAATAACCTCATTCGCTTTATCTGCCATCACCGCAGATAGAAAAACAAGAGAAGCTATGAGCCCTGTGTGGGAGGAATGTTTCTTTTCTCCTCCCACCCTCATCCCATGTTCTCTCTTTCCCAGGTCATTATCACCACATTTCAAAGCCTCAGAGATGTTGATAAAGCCACTCAACATCTGTGAACCCCTCCTCCACAGAAGATC
Source organism: Uropsilus gracilis (assembly GCA_004024945.1). NCBI lineage: Eukaryota > Metazoa > Chordata > Mammalia > Eulipotyphla > Talpidae > Uropsilus > Uropsilus gracilis. Next base: position 10,757 of record PVHY01031990.1, on the reverse strand, counting down.
CACCGACACAAGGCCCAAATTTCCCATCTTTATGGAACAAAAGCTCTCGCGCTCTCTACCTTCTGCACCCACAGCTGTTTTCCACGAACAGAAAGAAGCCAACCAACCTAACTGGTCCTTTGAAGGTGCACCATCCTTTTCCTGTGGCCCAGTTTAGCTGCAGACTACAAAGTGCAAAAAAGCACAAAATGGATAAGGCCCTACCAGAGTCACTTAGTAAGGTGAGGCCGATCTTCCAGTTTATCAAGATTCTGAGGTGTGTATGATTGATTTGCATTCTCTCTTATTGGTGGAAAGGATGTCTAAATGGTTGCCCAATATTTTGATGGAGAAGATAGCTATATCGAATTAAAAATGTACATTTTAAAAATTGGGATTTTTTTTCTATTTTGCAAATAGTTTTATTTGGTTTAGTTCTATACTTTTTAAAATCTTAATATATGGAAATTTTGAATTTATTCACTTTTATATTATTAAATAATTTGTGGGAACAGTCGGGGGGGGGAACCCCAGAGATCACAAAGATGTGAAAATTGGGATTTTTTAACTGTAGAATTGATATTCATAGTCTTAAGGGTCACAAGCCTGAGGTGATGGGAACTTCACCTGGTTGGACAGCTGTTGTCACTTCAGGCACCCCAACAGCTCCTCATTAGCACCCGCCACCAAGGCTGACTGTGTCCCTGGGGCGCAGCCCTGCATTGGGTTCCTTGGGACAATGCAACAGAGCTGCATCCTCCTAAGCTTGCAATTTAAAGCAAAGAGTCTATCCCCAACTGAAGAGTCTCAGAACAGCCCATTCTGAAGACCAAAGTGGGAGGTGGGAGTGCCTTTGAAGTGCTGCGTTCACCTGCAACCTCTTCAGTCATATTGGCCCCAGGTTTCCCATGACTATTCTCAATATAAAAGAAAAACCACTGAGAGGATTTTCAGATGAATCCCTTCTCACGCCAGGAAGATGGACATCTGGAGCGAGACAGACCAGACCCTCGCTCTTGTGCTGCACCTTCTCGTCTCAGGCTCCAAAATAAAGGAATGAATTTCCAAAAGGAGGGTGCAGGGAAACAGAAGAAGCCACGGGAAGGAAGTTACACTGGAGTCCAAGCAGTCAGAGGAGGCTCTCCAGCGCTCGCAGGAGAGCAATGGAATCCAACATGGCTGCACCATGAGGGCAGAGAGTCTAGCTAAGACCTAGTGAAGACGGAGTCACGAGCGTGCTTCTCGTGGATGTATCTGACATCTGACACATGGCATAGTAATCTAGGAGGAGAGAGAAGCCTGCCCAATGGTTGACCAGGTTTTCAGAAAAAGAAAGGACTTAGGACAAGACAAAAACCAAAATCATGCCAATCCTTAAAAAGATCCGTACGTTGGTCGTCATCACAAAGGTGTTGTCTTGTCCGGGGCCATTGCAATTATCTCAAATGCCCATGCGCCATGACGAGGACCACCTTTCCTCATTCTCACAGAGATTTCAGTTCAGATGATCCTGATGATGCAGGATATGAAATTATAGCAACTTAGTAGATTGAGATCAACACGGAAACAAAAGACAATCTTTTCAAAAGGTATTTTTTTCTGAATTGTGCAATATATGTAACAAGAAACCCAGACTTCATATGCTGCAATTACATAGCTAGCAATAGGTTGCAGGTGCCATCTGATAGTAAAGAGTGGGGTCTGCACTGAAGGGCAATGTGTAGCTCCAAGCTCTCTAAATAGCAGCAGGTGGTACGATCTTTGTGAGGGGTTAACCCTTAAAAACCATCTCCACCATGGGCTTGAACGAACCAGTTGCTCAGCCACCAGATACTGCAAGGGACAACAGCGTAAGAGTCCTTGAATCTGCAGGTGATTAGGGGTGTGTGTAGGTGGGGGAGAGATTGTCAGAAAAGGCTCCTCCCGTAGAAGTTTCTGCTGAGTGAAGGCTTTTCCCCCATCACATGTGGGAAAGTAAAGTCAGTGGTCCCCTGCACACAGTAGGTCCACAGGCATGAAGACGGAAGATCTTTATGGTTCCGGACAGCTTTTTCCCATTGCATGTGACAGCATGTCAGTGATGGCTCCCATCCCCAGGCCTGGGAAAGAGTCCAGCTGAAGGCTAAGCCTGCCGAGAACATACCTCACGTGCACGTCCACGCTTCACGGGTGGACCCTACTCTGCTCCCCTCAGGGCCAAGCCAGGTTCTTAGGAGGGTCCCTTCACACCCGCCCTGCACGACAATTTAAGAATCAAGGGGCGTGAGGCAGGGTTAATGGGATGAACTCAAAATCTGATTCCGACTGCCCTGCCCTGAATGAAACGTCCTCTGATCGAACATCTTAAACCAAAACGTGAACATCAGTGGCCCTCGTACTTCTCTTTTTGGGGCTTGTGCAAGGAGGGTGGGGTGCTGCATAGAATAACAATTTTCAGCGTAGGAAAATCCCCTATACGCAGGCTCACACCTGCTTTGTCTATTCTCCCAACCAAGTTAATCATCACAAACAGGTCTTGACGAAACTCCTGGCTGGTTCAGAGGGGTAAATGACCAGGAGAAAATGCCCACATACGTGCTGGGGGTACGTATGCAAGTGTGGATCATGAGGGTGTGACCTTCCTAGCAGAAGGACCCACGAGTTCCAAGAAAAGGCACAGCAGATCTCTCCAGGGGCTCTGGACTGCAGGGATATTCTCAAATGCGTGCTTGTCTAGGGCTTAGGAGAAATGACTATGGCCATTTTTCCTTAAACAGAAAACGGGATCAAATAGTAGCCTTCAACTGGAAAAGTCCCATTTCAAAACCTAAAGTAAGATTTCCAAGTGAGAAATGCTTTAATAGATCATGTAAATGTACGGAAACACCCCCTCTCGCCAGCTCCTGAGCCTCTGCAGGTTCCAATTATGAAAGCTCATCATTAGCTCTTTTTTTTTTAAGAACTAGTGCATACCAGGGATCTTCACATCCACGCTTTTTCTCCTTTTCTCAGATCTCGCCTCTCCTTCCCATGTGGTAGTCTCTGCTTGGAACTGGCAGACCAGAAGCCTGTCATTCTTAAAACCCGAAGAGAATAATTCAGCGCCTTTTTTGTGATCACAGAGAATGCAATTAATACTCTGGCTGCCTTGGTATGTAGACCAAACCTTCTGCCACAGTGTTGTGTGGTGCTGTTGTCTAGGGCAGCTCTGCCAATCTTTTCATTCCAGCAGAAAGGATGCCAGGCTTCTTGGTACTGAGCAGAGGATAATGAGGCAGAAGCGGAGGCTGGAGTCCTCGTGGGGGAATGTGCTTCTGAGTGATTCTGCACAAAACACAAAGCTACCTCACGCTCCCAAGGTTTTCCTCACCCCATACCTACTAAAAGCAATCAGAATACAGTCTTGAGGAAGAAAACGCAGATGTTCTTCATCTACGGCCGAGCTATTTAATTCACAGGAAGTACAGGGGAGAGAAAGGAGTTGTAGCCAGACAGCAGTGATTGACTAAAGCATATGATCAGTGCTGGGGAATGACTACCTGCAGGCAAAATACTGCTCTCAAGATATAAGATAAGAAATAATTATGACTTCCAGAAAGTATAGAGATACGGAGACAGGAGAGAGCCAAGGAAGTATGAATACTTTTAGACATGACACTACAATTCAGGAGTACTGCTGAAAGACTGTACGGTAACCCTAAACCCCAAGCTCAATGGCACAGTCTATATTCCATGGATCTCACATCCTTGTGTATTTTACATGGAAGGACATCAGTAAGAACCAAGCTCCAATGCTATCACTGAGAGCGTATGGATACTAGCCTTGCTGATTCTCTGGCCTTCGAAACTCAGCATCACAAGATGTCAGCAACACCCTTTCATTCAACTCCACTCCCTTTCCCCACATCTGGCCCCACTCATGGCTTCCACTTGGTTATAACCCGTATAATCACCCTAAGAGCAAGTAAAGTCTATTCCTGAGTCCTGTGCATCATTTTAGCAAATGATCAAGCATGAAGCAGGCGTTGTGGGATCACCCGCTGTATAATCAGCTGGTTAAATGTATAGGGTAGCCTGGACTTTGGACTGGCATCTAACTAGGGAGCAAGCAGTCTAGTGGATCGAGCCTTTAGCTTGTGAGATCTGATGTCAATGCCAGGAAGTCGGTGTCAAATGTAATCAAGTGGTAAGAAAACCTGCGGGAGTCCAGAAATTTGGAGAATGGGTTGTTGGGGTGAGGAAACCACCCCCCCCCACGTTGGTATCAGGTGTGTGTTGAGTAAAGTAACACTGAAGTCACTTCTTGGAGTGGATCTGCCATCTCTTTGGTGCGGAGTACCTGCCTGGTTCGTCCACCTGTGGGTGACCAAACTCAACCGGTGGCCCTTTTGATAGGTGAGACCTTCAACCTTGCTTCTTGCTACCAAAGACTGAATACAACAGCTGTATTCAGTCTTCCACCAGAAGAAAACATGCCGTCACCACACCCCGCTCATTCAACCCCCAGCCCCGCCCTTGATCTGACAAGTCTAAAAATGCTACGAGTCAAATTTCCATTGAATCTCAGCTACCACTTTGATTAACGCGCGATGGCAGCCAGCTGCAGGATGTGCTCATGTACATTTACATACACAAACAGACACAAATATTTACTTCTAAACAGAACCCTGCTCTCTTATCTTTGATACAGACCACAAGTAGATATTTCCGTGAGTAATTTGTAGTAGGCTTCTAACAGACATTGCACTGGAAGTCAGAAGCTGAAATTCTCCCCACCTGTCTTAGAGTAGATGAGCAAGGTCCCCCTCTTACAGTTCAATATGTTCACCCCTAAAAGTAGAGGGACGCCTTCCACATCCTTCGGAGGACCTACAACAGGGTCAACTAGAACATGGCTATGGACCAATTTTGTAAAGAGCTCAACAACATACCAAAAATCTGTCCCAACCCTATTCCATCAGAAGGAAAAGCAAAGGTCTTTCCCACTCTCCTGTAGAATAACATCTAACTATGAAATGAAGAAGCTAGAACAGCCGCCATGCAGTCACAGCCAGCAGTCTAGGTAATTGTGTCTACAGAAATCCAAGAGGACCCACGCATGTAATTTCAGATTTTCTAGTTGTCACATTTCTTAGATTTGATTTAAACCAAGAGAGCTAAAATAGTATCATGTCAACAAGTAATTGGCACAAAAGTTATCGATGAGCTAGTATACAATCATCATTCCGTACCAAGCCTTTGAAATACGGTGTATGTGGTGCCAATCCAATATCCTAACGGTCGTCTGGCTACAGTTCACGTGCCCAGCAGCCTCAAGTGACCGGTGGGTACCACAGTGCCCAGGGCAGGAGTAGATTTTAGCCAAAGTCTTCAACTCTTCACTTGAACACTGCATAGGAAACTTTTATAATACACATGGAGTGCCTATGTGTTTGGATAGCTCCCATGATCATGTAACACCTCTGGGGTAAGAGGTATATGCAAGACTTTTTAGAAGCATTGTCTGTGTTGTCCTTTTCCTGTTCCCAAAACACAGAAGGTTTGGCCTGGAGCTGGTCAATAGGAAAGAGGAAGCTCATGATGAAACTCCAGCCTGGAGTTTCAATGGAGTGACCCTTCCCTCCCCGACCATCTCTAACCTGCCTGGCGGCAGACTTACTCCTGTCTCTCAAGTGGCCACTGCTACAATCTCTGAGAGATGGCAGAAAACAGAGGCGCACTTGTCCCTGGGTCCTGTATGACTGTGAAATCATTTGCATTCTGTTAACCAAATTTGCATAAAATTGGAGCCAAGAGAGCTTGGCTGGGTTTCCAGACCACACTCCCTCTCCATGCTGCTATGGCCACCGCTATTTATCATCATTGAGGAGAGTGGTAGGATGAGACAGACCCCCAATTAGAATCAGCATAAAAATGGAATCCCCTCCCTACACTGACATGAAAATCAGCATCTCTGGGGTACACGAGTGAAGGAACTCAGATGTAATCTGGCGGCTGCATCCTTTGTTATGACAAGAGTTTACTTTATTCGACTCTGACCTACGGCAGGAACACGCCTACGGCAGGAACACGCAGCTCCAGTGGGGTTGTAATGACCCGTGACGACAGGCACACACCTGAGTGCTCAGATTCCAGCCTGTGGCCCACCTGGGAAACCAGGCTCAGCACCCTTCATTCCAGAAAGTGGCAGGCTGCCATCGTAAAGGCAAAGTCTACCCAAAAGGACCCTATCTCCTTGTAGCAGGGCTTGTGGGGAGGAACACAGGTTGTCACCAACAGGTCCACATAGCAGATAACAGCCAAGTACAGTCAGTTACATACAGCCAGGCACACACAGTCAGGCACAGACAACCAGGAACATACACCAGATAACACCAGGTACACATAATCAGTTACACACAGCCAGACACAGACAACCAGGTACATTCACTAAATAACACCAGGCACACACGGTCGCTTACTTCCGGGGGGGGGGGTGACAGCCCCATCTCCAGATGGTTGATGAAAGAGCAAACAATGCAGAGATTACAAGTGTAGAAGGGAAAACACAGAAAACCAATTTGATACTCTTTTACACTCTGTTATTGTGCCTCTGTTGCCTATCTCTCTCTAGGATTATTTCCCAGACAAATTCCATTTTCATTACAAAGCCCGCTCCTTGTGCCAGGGAAGATTGCAGGGTCTGTATTCTTGCCATTGTTATTTTTGCTAAGGTCAACTCAGATGATATGTCTACGTGAGATAAATGGTTTCCTCAACAGGCTTCTCTGCATCCTGTGTCTGCCTAGGTTTGCCCTAGTCATCACTTCTGGGGCCCTGAGAGAAGTAGCTTCCGGGAAACTCCAGAATAAAAGCATCGGGTGGTGATGAAGCACCCGAGGATTCTGTCTGGGTTCAAATCCCAACTCACTCACCCAGGCCACTATCATCTGCTGCCTCTGCAAAGCTGCTGTGTCTTCATGGACGGAGACCAAGATGAAGGTGAACCCACCTTCCTGGACTGTTTAAAGAATGCACTTTTGGCTGGGCACGGTGGCGCAGGCCAGTAAGCGGCAGCCTAGGAAGCCACGGCTGGGGCCAGGGATCCCAGTTTGAGTCCCGCGAGGGGCATGTAGCGAGACCTAGTCGCAAAAAAATAGCTGGGCGTGGTGGCATGCACCTGTAATCCCAGCTACCTGGGAAGCTGAGGCTGGGGATCACTTGAGTCTGTGGTACCCCGGGCAATGTGAGCCTGCGGTTCCATGGGCAAAAATAGCAAGACCTAGTCTCAAAAAAAAAAAAAAAAGAAAAAAGAATGCACTTTTGTAGAGGAAACATTTAGAAGATGTTGGGCAGCATCAACCTATGAACTGATGCTAAACCTCATATATGCCGCTTATGCGCAGCCAGCTGTTCCTGAACGCTGGTGGTCCATATTCATAGAGGGCCTAGCATGTGCTTGCCCTGCGCTAAACACTGAAAACTCAGCAATGATCAGATCACATCCACAGTCATCAATTCCCATGCTCTGGCAGCTTCCACCTTTGAGAAAGCCTTTCACTGTCATCCCAGGCCAGAAGGCAGGCGTGGAGGGTAAGGCGGTCCAGCCTCCCATGACTGACACCTGTCTCTCTCTTCCCTCCAGCTCCCTCCACCACCAACATATGGCTACCAGCAGGATTCCCATAAAAACCAGGTTGTGTCACTCACTGTACTGCTAGGAAGCTTCACAGGTTCCCCCACTGCATGAAGATCACTTTTCAGTTCCTTGGGGAAACACTCAAAGGCCTACTGAGTCAGCTTCAGCTACACTCCCTCTCTCACCTCCTTTTATTCCACCCCCAACCCTATATTCTGGTCAGACTGCTGCTTGCACCATCCCATGCCTGCCATGCTTACATTCCTATTTATCTGCATGTGGCACCATGTCCCATTCTTCACAGGGCAAGGCCTTACTTATCCGGCTAGACCCACAACTCCACTGTGATGGCAGCGTCAGCTTCCCCAGAAAAACTCAGAAGACTGTAAAAGTTCTCCTGCTCATCTGCTCCCCAGGAGGTTGTGCTCCATGAAGGCAAAGACCAGGAACCCAGAAACCCAGTAGGCACAGAGGGTGTTGGATGAAGAGGACAAACTGGTAGCAAACTGAAGACCTAAGGTTGGTGCGCAGAGCTAAGTCTGCCAAGCAGTTCCTCTGCCAGTGCCCAGGCCCTGCAGGAGGTACGGCCAGCTGTTCTAGTAGGCACACAATGCCACTTAGGCGAGGGGTAATCTTACAAATACAGCAATACAAAGGCAACACCCCCAAAATGACAATCTGCATACCCACCTGAGCGAAGTTCCTCTGAATTCTTTCTCTGAAAAGTGTGGTAAGACACGAAAAGAAAAGGAACAGGGAAGCAAATACTCCTGGAGGTCTCAGACCATTTAATTTTGTTTTCATTGTATTGCTTTGATTTCACATTCAGGAATGAATCACTGCACTTCAGTGGATTTTTCAGATGACTGAGGCCTAAACTTTTTAAAAATGTTAACCATTTGATGAAGATATTTCTAAAACATGTTACCCACTTTTCCTGACCTGTCCACTCTTCCTATGGAAAATAACCCTGTCTTGAGGACTCAGAAGTGTCCCTGGCAGTGAGTAAGGCTGTCAGGGTCCCAACCAGAGATTAGTCCAAAAGCTGGTGACAATCTCCCTTACTGTCGCCCCACACACACAGCAGCCCCGACTGCTGTGCTTTGAAGAGCCTGAGCTGGTGTCAGTATCATCTTCATCTTCTTTACTGTCAGACTTTAAAGCAACTTTTTGTACTATTTTGCAAACCTCTCCTGCCAACTTGGTGCTAATGTGCTGTCTTTGCTGTTTCTATCTTGTGAGAAAGTGTACTTCTGAAAAAGCTGGGTGGAAAATTATTCAGCCTTAAAAAGGCATGAAATTCTGACACCTGTTACAACACACATAAATCTTGAAAATATTAAGTGAAAGAAGCCAGACACAGAAGGCGAAATACTGGATGATTCCATTTGAAAGAGGTAATTGGAATAGTCAAGATCACAGAAACAGTGAAGGAACTAGGGGCAGGAGGAGGGAGGACTAGAGTTATTTAATGGTAAGAGTTTGGTTTGGGGTGAGGTGAGAAAGTTCTGGACATGGATGGGGATGATGTGCTTGATGCCACTGAAATTAAAGATGATTCAAGTGGTAAATTTTATGGTATGAATACTCTGTGTGTGTATATTGTGGTTTTTGTTTTCTGTTTCCTAAAGTCAGTCTGTTACGAACTCTGGCCAAGCTCCTCCAGGTGACTGGTGTGAGCTTGAAACACGTGAACTCCGTAACATCATTCTGCATGGCAGGGGCTGAACACACATCTCGGTTCTCGGTAGTGTTTAGAGTCATCATAAGGGCGATCCAGAGATCTCTGGAGGTGTGACCAAGTCTGTAATCACAAAAGCCTCTGCTTCACAAAGGACGATCCTGATGACATGGATGCTCTTCATTTAACATGAACAGTCACAGGGAGAACAGAAGGAGAGGATAAGCAGAACCTTCGCCTCTTCACAGTGGAAGCCAGTGTCATGGGCACAGAAGCCCAACCTACCCCTTCCTTGTGCTGAGATCTGTTTCTGGGACCAAGAGGTCACACATAAAACTGTTAAAGAACAAAGATCCTAATTAGCTGAAGTCACCGGGATTTTAAGGATTTGTGAAAATACATAAAGCAGCCTTTTAAATAGTATGCGGTTGAGTTACAGCTTATAAATTAAACACTGTAGGTTATATTAGACCAACATTTTTTCAGCAGTCTGGTTCATAAAAAAGAGAGGAAATCACTGGTGGCACATTCAGCTCGGTGCAATGAGGGCAGTCAGACCCGGGCCCTGGTACCAAGCTCTGTCTCCCTTAATGAAAGGTCACTATTGTCCCTCCGTCTGAATAATAATTTCCCTTCCTTTTTTGCTTCCTTATGAAATGCCATGAAGCTCTAAATACCACGAAACTCTACTCTCAAAGTTCTAACATGTTGGACCGAGAAGAAATGTTTCATTTTTTATTTATATGTGCTCCACGAAACCAACTCCTTCAAAGATTTCTTTCTTCTGAATTTGAGTGACTTACTCTGCCCATGAACTTCAGTAGTTTACTGTTGAATCTATATGTATTTAATAGCAGAGGAAGATGCAAAATAAGAAAGCAGGGTAAAAGAGAGATGAGTTTAATAAGAACCTGGTAAGAGTTTCCTATCTTGTCAGAATTTAGCATTTAAGTTTCTTTTAAGAAAGTAGTTTCCTGGCCCATGCTGAAACTCCCTGAGCCTGCAAATCAACACAGCAGCATCCTGTTCAAATGTTATTATGCAAACACTGTGCTGTTCTAGGCCAAATGTATCCAAATTAAACCAGGGGATGGGAATAACTCTTCCTTGATAGTGTGGAGTGGCTGCCGAAGGTGGGTTTGTTTACAAGTAGAATAAAATTTACAGCTAAATATAAAAACAGATACATCATCTTGTAAACTTGAGTAACATGTCATTCCACCTCTGGACTTTGGAAAAAACACTAAAGTCATTCCTAAAATAAGAACAGTGAAGGCTGGAAGATCCCACCAGAGGTGAAACCGCAGACATCTCCGGCCTTACTATTGAGGCATCAGGGTAGGTTACAATTGGCAGGTGACATCAGTCCTCTTGAACAGGGAAAGCACCCTGGGTTTGTTATTGGTCCTGGTATGAAGCACGGACTGCTGTTCATCTTTCCAAGGCCATTTATAGACGACTGGCATCAGAGAAGAAAGGGGGAAAGGATCTTTCTCTCTC